>VDFB02023701.1:0-14410 GCA_007258455.2 Sequoia sempervirens | reverse complement strand
AGAATATGCACATGAAAAAAAAAAAAAAGAGCTAGTTAGGAAAATTCAAGTCAACCATCTAATAGGTCATCCACCTCCCAATCATGTTCAGTGTAATGCGAGGGTGGTTGACTATCCAAAGAAAGAATTGTAAGTGTCGAACTAGAAGTTTACCAGGTTCTTCACTTGGGGAAGAGGATGCATCATTTAAGCTCATTGTAGATGAAAATAAACAATTTAAATCGTTATGGAATTCTTCATCTATTTTTTCCATCGTCACATCATCATCATCATCATCAAGATTAATGACAACTAGAGGATGAAGGGCGATCTCGAAGGATGGATGGATTAAAAGCAGAGGTTGCATTGGATTGTCGAGTGGCAGGTTAGGAGAAGGAGGGTGGTCATCTATTACTTCAGTCAAAGGTAAAGGTTGATTTTCTTTATCTTCTTCTATGTGAGATTGATGAGCAAGGAGTCGATGACGACACCTTCGTTCCCTGGCATTGTGGTTTTGTTTAATTATTTTTTGGAGTTGTTGAGGTATAAGAGTAGATTGAGGCATCATGCGTTCTTCCACTTCTGAAGAGGGAAGAACAGAATAAAATGAAGAGGATGGATCAACCACTTTATCTTTGGCTTTAGACACTTGTTTAAGGAAAGGAGGCATGATAGGAGTGGTTTTAGTTTCCCTTGGTCATTTGAATGATGGCGGGGAAGTATCAAGGGGTGGTTTTTTAGGAGGTTGTATGGTTTTCCCAATGTCAGACTCAGTTTGAAGCATGGTTTCGTTTATAATAGGAGGTGTGGACTTGGATGGAGATGAGTTACAAATAGACAATTCAACTATCTTTTTGGCTTTAAACTTTTGATAGGTTATGAAAAAGAAGTCCTTTCGAGGTGTGATAGGTTCCATAGGTGTAGGAAAAAATACTTCTAATGAAAAATTACCTTTGGAAGATAAAGGATTAAATCCACTATGATGGATGGTGACTATATCATTGCCATGTGGAAAATTCAAACACTTGTGAACAAATGATGAGACCACTTTCATTGAGCAAAGCCAAGGGTGGCTTAGCCCTAAACAAAATTGGTCAGATTGTGGAATAATTGAAAATGTTACCTCTAAAGTTTTAGGTCCTATCTGTAAGGGTAGCATGATCGATCCGATCGTAAGGCATGCAAAACTAGTATGTGGCTTAATCCACGCAGTTGGTTTATTATATTCATCTTGATATAGCTCATGTAATACTAGAAACTCCTCTGTGATCACATTCTCACCACAAGCGGGATCTATTAATATCCCATAAGTGGGCTTATTATAGATTCTTCTAGCTATGTAAAGAGGACCATCAGGAAGTTTTTTTAGTATGTCTTTAGAAGAAAAAGTGATATCAAGTGATTTAGTAGTTTGTCCCTTACGAGGGATAACATATATCATAGCTACTAGCGCATCCATAAGACTTTCTATAGTAATAGGGGGAGGTGCATCATGTTGTTCATTGTTTGTATCAGCAATCATTACATCAGTGGTTGAAGGTTGACTAGCCTTGACAAATGAGGTAGTATGTTTAGGCATGGGATTAGTGAAAATCTGCAAATTCTGGTTAGGGTGCAACGGACTTATTTCCTTGATCATTAACACCCATAATGGATAGATGGCCTGAATCAATGAGGTCTTGAACTAAATTTTTGAGATTCTTGCAATGTTCAATGTCATGTCCATTCTAGCGATGAAAATGACACCAAGAATTAGGTTTGAACATGGGTGGTAAAGGTTAGTTTGGATCAAGCGGTCGAATGAGTGACAAAGTGAGCAGGCATTGTTGAATTAAGTGGTTCATTATATTATGAAGGGTATCAAATAGGGGATTAAACTATCTCTTTGGGTCCCCATAGGTATAAGGAACTACTGCTTGAACAACTGCCACTTGATTTGAAACGGATTGGGTTGGTTGCGGTTGAGGTTGAGGAGGCGAATTAAACTAGAAAAATCCTCTATTTGGTTTACAGAAGTTTTGTTGGTTATTTTGGTGTTGATTGTTGTGTTCAGGTTTGTCTACTTGGTTAGAAGTGGATTTTGAATCATGACTTGAAATTGAATTATGGTATTCACACAATGTTGTGCATAAATTCATAAATGAAGGGAATTTCATCATTGTTAATTTATCCTGAAGGTGTGTGTGCAAATTTTCAATCAACATCTTTTGCAGATGGGCATCAGGAATCTTGACATCAATTTCAGCATACGCAGATTAGTATCGTGAGATAAAATCTGTTACTTTTTCATATGTGTTTAATCTACATCGCATAAGGTTAGCGATTATCTTTTTAGGTGTCATGTGAACTTGAGAGTGACTAATGAAAGCATCCACCAATTCATTGAATGAACGGATGGAATGATTAGGCAAGTTGGAAAACCATTCTAAGGTAGTTTCTTTCAAGGTCCTTGGAAAAAGTTTGGCTATAATTTGATCATCAAGGATGAAGTCACTACACAAAGTTGTATAGGCATTAACATGGTTGACAAGGTCTCCTTTTCCTCCATATTTCTCAAACTGAGGTATTTTTATCCCTTGTGGCATCAGGGTACGTAAAATTTCTAAGGACAAGGGGCTACTATGGAAATGATATGTAACTAGAGCGGATTGACCTTGGCTAATGGTGGAAAGTTGATGTTGCATAGATGAAATAGTGGTAAGGAGTTGTGTAAGAAGGGGATTGGGGTATGTGGGTTGAGGTGGAAGGGAAAATGGTGATGGAGTGTAAGTGATTTTAGGTGAAGTGAAATGAATACTATGAGGTGTGAAGGTGGTGGAAGGGACTTGTGATGCCACAAGAGAAGTAGGAATGCTAGTGGAAATCAAGAAAGAAGTAGCCTAATGCATAGTTGTATGGACTTGCGGATTGGTATAAGTTGGGATGGAAGATATGGTTGAAGGGGGAGGAACTTGAGGTCCTCCTTGGCTTACAGGAATAGTTTCAGATTGGGTATTAGAAGAGGCATGTTTATTGTAAATCTTGGCAATTCTCTTCATCACTTGCAAGCCATCATCACTTTAAATCAAATGATGAAGATTGTCAATGACGGGTATGGCAGTTTGGGAAAAAAATTCAAGGGACGAGTCTTGTTGTAAATGTGAAAATTCTTCATGAATACTAATGACCTTGTCTTGAGAAAGAGAGTTGTTTTGGTTGTCAACATTCATTAGATGGAAAGGTGAAGGGATAGAAGTGGTATGATCAATGCCTAATGCACCATTTTCCATACTAGGAGTAGGAGCTCTTGATATCCCAAGGTCCACAACGAAACTACTATCATGGGAAGCCATGAGTCTAAACTTCTTCTCACCAAAGTATTATCAACAGGGCACCAAAAACTCATGCAAGTACCACTAAGGAGGAGTGAGTGTATATGCAAACTAATCTAAGAGTTGCAAATAATAGAAATGTTGTTAACTGTAACAGAGATCTAACTACATAAAACAAAAATGCATACAAATGCTAGAAAAGTGATAAAAATGTTGTTTAACAAGTGCAGAGGGACTGATTCACCCTGGATGGTGAATGAGTCCCAATATGCAATTTTTTTGTATTTTTCCTACAAAATGCAAACAATGATGCAGAATGAAGATTTTCTATTTTTTTGGCTCTCATGTCTAGTTTTTTTTTTCATTTTATTTTCTTCTCTAGATACTTTAAATTAATTTCTCACAGAATGATGTGTAGCAATTCCTAGGAAAAAGCATAACCCAACAAAACATCTATTCTAGACCACAACTTTTTTTGGGGAAGCTAGAAAACACCTTGCTGAGTAACAACAAACACCACAAGATATTCAAGAACACTCACATACATTCCTTTTGCAACTTCATGTATTAACCATTTGACACAAGCCAATAGACAATTAAACAAATCACCAAAAACCACAGTCCAATACTCTGTCACATTAAAATTTCTCTGCTCAAGGAGTATTGACATGAAACTTTGGATATAACACCTTCACATCTCCAAAAAAAATTATCATCTAATCCACACAACCATATCTTCAAATGTAGAGATATGTAGAGCCAACCTTTGCACCTCTATGAGCATCCTCACAAAATCACCATAAACTTCAAATTGTCACAATCAAAACTACCCTTTTGGTAACCTAAATGAACTAAAACTTGGATCACACATGCCCTAACAAATTATGAAGCTAGTTTCCAAACCACAATATAAAAATATCATCAATGGAGAAATGTGGAACATTTCTTAGACTTTGGCAACCAAAGAACAAGACTGTAACACATTCCATAGAACTTTTGACGTCAATGACAACCAAACTACAACACTTTTGATGTGCATGTCAGCTATCTATTGATGTACTTGTGATATGTGTATGAGCTAATCACTATTGTACTTTTGATATGCATATGAGCTAGCCAATGTTATACTTTTGATGTACATATGAGCTAGTCATGATTGTATTTGTTAATATGTGTATGAGATAGCCACCTTGTATATATATGATGTATGTTTGAGATAGTCATTGTGTATGTGATATTAGAATAATGGTATGATATGACCCTCGTGTTCATGTATTTCAAAGGATTAGTAATGTTTGGTATGGAGCAGACACTTGATAGAAAATTATTATCATTTAATTATAGTTCAACTAAGTTGATAACTTATGATGAATAGTACTAGTTTAAATGTGAAGTTAGAGATCTGATGGAAGAGGAGAGAATGAACTCCCTCTAACATTGGTTGGTGAACTAGAATCCTTTGATTTCCATGAGGGGATATGTAGGAAGGGTTACTATGAACCTTTGAGGTTGAGGTCTAGACCTAGGAATGATCCTAGTTGTAGGAGCTTAGCACTTTTTAGTGTAAGAATATAAGTTTGATGTTGATTTGTTGTAACCATAAGGAATAAAGCTCTTTTGAAATTAATACTTCAAATTTAGATAAAAGATGATTTCTCAGCTAAGTTGGTTATTGTGATGAATTGTTTAAAAAAATTGTAACACTCGAGGGGTGTATTTAACATTCATCTCTTCTATTGAGGTGATGGTGTTATCTTCCTCTATGTTTAAACATAATTTTCTTAATATAGAATCTCTTTTTTTGTAAGTATGGGATTTAACATCTCTTTCAATCAATTTTACATGCATTAATTTTATGAGCTTAACATTAATATCTTCTATTGAGGTGATAATTTTCTCTTCCACTCTGTTTAAATGTCATTTTCTTAATATAGAATCTTTTTTTCTTGTATGAATTTATGGGATTTCACATCTCCTTCAATCTATTTTACACACATTTCTTAGAGACTTTGGCAACCAAACAACTAGATTGCAACACACTCTATAGAAATTTTGACATCAATGAAAACCAAAATACAAAACTTTTGATGTGCATATAAGCTAGCTATTGATGTACTTGTGATATGTGTATGAGCCAATCACTATTGTACTTTTGATGTGTATGAGCTAGCCAATGTTATACTTGTGATGTACATATGAGCTAGTCATGATTGTATTTTGTGTGTGTATGAGATAGCCACCTTATATATATGATGTATGTTTGATATAGTCATTTTGTATGTGATCCTATAATAATGGTATGATATGACCCTTGTGTATTCATGTATTTCCAAGGATTAGTAAAGTTGTGTATGAAATAGACACTTGATAGAAACTTATTATCATTTAATTATACTTGGACTAAGTTGATAACTTATGATGAATATTACTAGTTTAAATGTGAAGTTAGAGATCTCATGCAAGAGGAGAGAATGAACTCCCTCTAACATTGGTGGGTGAACTAGAATCCTCTGATTTCCATGAGGGGATATGTAGGCAGGGTTACTATGAACCTTCGAGGTTTAGCTCTAGACCTAGCAATGATCCTAGTTATAGGCACTTAGCACTTTTCAATGTAAGAATATAAGTTTGATGTTGATTTGTCATAACCATAAGGAATAAATATCTTTTCAAATTAATACTTCAAATTTAGATAAAGATTCTTTGTCAGCTAAGTTGGTTATTGTGGTGAATTTTAAAAAAAAACTATAATGCCTAAGGGGTGTATTGAAAATTCATCTCTTCTATTGAGATGATAGTGTTCTCTTCCTCTCTATTTAAATATCAATTCTTAATATAGAATATTATTTTCTTGTAAGCATTTATGGGGTTTCACATCTCCTCCATTCTATTTTACATGCATTAATTTTTTTAGGTTAACATTCATCTCTTCTATTGAGGTGATAGTGTTCTCTTCCTCTTTGTTTACTTTTCATTTTATTAATATAGAATCTTTAAATTTTTCTTGTAAGCATTTATGGATTTGACATCTCCTTCAATCTATTTTACATGCATTTCTCAGAGACTCTGGAAACTAAACAACTATATTGCAACATAATCCATAGAAATTTTGACATCAATGACAACCAAACTGCAACACTTTTGATGTACATATGAGCTAGCTATTGATGTACTAGCGATATGCATATAAGCCAATCAATATTGTACTTTTAATATGCGTATGATCTAGCCAATGTTATACTTGTGATGCACATATGAGCTAGTCATGATTGTATTTGTTATTTGTATGAGATAGCCACCTTGTATATATACAATGTATGTTTGGGACAGTCATTATGTATGCGATCTTAGAATAATGGTATGAGATGACCCTTTTGTATTCATGTTTGTCCAAGGATTAGTAATTTTTAGTATGAAAAAAACACTTGACAGAAAATTATTATCATTTAATTATAGTTGGAATAAGTTGATAAATTATGATGAATATTACTAGTTTAAATGTGAAGTTAGAGATATCACACAAGAGGAGAGAATGGTCTCCCTCTAACATTAGTGGGTGAACTAGAATCCTCTGATTTCCATGAGGGGATATGTAGGAAAGGTTACTATGAACCTTTGAGGTTTAGGTCTAGACCTAGGAATGATCCTAGTTGTAGGAGATTAGCACTTTTTTTAGTGTAAGCATATAAGTTTGATGTTGATTTGTCATAACCATAAGAATAAAGATCTTTTGGAATTAATACTTCAAATTTACATAAAAGATTCTTTGTTAGCTAAGTTGGTTATTGTAGTGAACTGTTTAAAAAAAGTGTAAGGCCTAAGGGTGTATTTAATAGTCATATCTTGTATTGAGGTGATAGTGTTCTCTTCCTCTTTGTTTAAATGCCATTTTATTAATATAGAATCTTTTTTTCTTGTAAGCATTTATGGGATTTCACATATCCTTCAATCTATTTTACACACATTACTTTTATTAGCCTATGTAAGTCTTAGGTCTAGCATTCATAGCATTATTTTTTTATCTTATTTCTTAGAATCACATAAAATAAGAGAACAAAAAATCATTCTCTTTATAATTTGGTTGTTGTGGAGCTAAAAAATACTGAAATAGGGATTTTACCATTCTTGACAAACTCCTATAAAAAAATAACCATTTTTCATTTCTTACAAACACAATTTTTTCACCATGAAGGTATTTAAATACCCAAAGGTTTACCAATATCTTCACCATGCCATCATTTTATTATTTCATTTTGAATAAAAATCTTAAATATTATTACTTTTTTTTATTACTACTTAGTTGTTCTTGTTTTATTTTTGCATAGTTTAAATGCATGTTCCACAAATAGAGAAGCAGATCTTGGTTGTTCCTATTGTATGGACCATAGCAAGATGTGTTGGTACCCTTCAAAAAGGCTTCCAAATTTGGTGTGTAGGTCCTCTCTTTTTATTAGACTAATAGTAGATTAGTTTATATCCTAAGTGAACTAGTTGGTTAGAATGTGGTATCTAATAAAATCATTTGATAAAGGAAACTAGTATTTTAATTTTTTGGATTGAATTTTATAAACTACATGTTAGTAAAATTGATTTTTTCAGATTGAACTTCATAAAATATATTTTAGTGAATTGATTTTCTCTTACTTTTAAAAACCTTGTTAAACACACTTCAAAAGAATTCAAAAATAAGTTAAAACTTCTTATTCATCATTCTAGATTATGTCTTGTGAGACCTTTCATAAGCTTCACAACCTATTCTCTTTTCACTAATAAATTTATGCATATAAGCTATCAAAACATCAAAATTTCTTGCTCACACTTCTACTACTCCAATCAGATCAAGCCTTTGTTTTATAATTTTTTTGTTATGACCTAACTATGACAACTCTCCCCCTCTTTCCTCTATTTCTCAACAATCTAATTCACCTAATATAAATTTTCATAGCATAAATTTAACCTTTGATTATGAGGTAGTATTGAATAATATTTCTCACTCTCATGTGCATGATTTATACCAACACCTCATAGATTATCATATATGTCTACTTATTGAGAACCTATCTAGATTATTAGTTTCTCCTCTTGTTGAAGCTTGCATAACATGATTGCAGGTCATCTTAAGAATCTTGATTTCTTATGAGAATAGTAAATCCTTCAACTCCTATAATATGTGATGAATTTTTCTTCCTTGGTTTGTAGTTAGAAAGTATTATGTTAAGTGGAAGACATGTGGAACATTACTATTGCATCACATGGCCCTTTCAGGTCACACTTTCCAATTATTGTTTTATTAAATAAATGAGTTATAAATATCATGATATGTGTCCTTGGTTATATGATTGTCTATGATAGTTCCTACAATAGTATGTCGAGTTTTAACATTTTATGATTGACTTGTAAATGCTAATGTGTGCACTTTGAAGAGCAAGTATTTAACTCTTAAATTAGCTTTGGCTAATTAACAATATTTGACTGCATAACAAAAATTCTTTAGATCATAGTTTAGAGTGTTGATCCCACTTCCACTCTTACAATACATGATGGGTATGTGGGATCATCATGGAAAAAATAGGCCCATATGGCAAAAATTGAGAAAAATCAGAAAGGCAACTTGACATAAAAATTTGAATAAGTTATCTTTATTATTTCAAAAATATTTAAGAATAGAATCTATAGAAAATTAAATGTAGTTTCTAAAGCTACTAGGTTTGTTTAAAAAAATAAAATCTATTTGGTGAAAATTTGAATTTCAATGCGTGGTACTTAAATTTCGGGAAAAAAAATAAGTAGTGTGGTTTGACCACCCCAACCATAATAAAATGATAATATTTTTTATAAGATTTTAGATATAAGTATAGGACTCATCTCGATGTGATGCATATTTTAGTAATTTTCTTCCAAGTAAATAATTAATAGTGAGTTTATTATTACAAATTTTAAAAAGTTTAAAAATCGATGTTTTGACCACCATAACTTGGTCAAAACTTCATTAAATTATTTTTTATTTTTTAATCCTATAGTATGCAAAGCATATAATATGACATATTTTGGATTCAAAAAATATGATATTGTTTGAAAGTTATAGATTTTTTTCAATCAGCCTATCAATTAGGACTTTAGTCATAATTTGAATAGAAAATGAATAATAATTACTTATTAAATTAAAATTAAAACATAATTTATATTGGGTGGAAATCTGAGAATTTTAAAAACCCTTTTCGTTTAATCAATTTTGGGTAAAAAATTAAGCCACATACCCATCATATTGCTACTTTTTGGCCAATCATGATCCTGCACATACCCTGATGGCTTTATCCTTTCTAAGTAAAATTATTATGTGGTTTCCATGTTATGTAGAATCTAATATGATGGAAAAAAATTGAAATTTATTATTGCATCATTGAAAATCTTTAAATCGTGTATTTGAGTGTCAGATAAAAATTTAAAATGTTAGTACATATAGTGGTCAAACTATTAGTGTGTGTGGTGAAATAATATAATATTAGTGGCTACATGTTACCCCAAAAAATACAACACTCATATTGGCCAAAGTATAGTAATTGTGGTATCAAATTGATTACTAATAGGCATTTTTATGGTGATGTGTGATAGCCATCAATATTGTTCACTCAGTAAGATCAATGGTCATCATAAAATCAAGATTGAGAGTCTGCATCTATTCCAATACTCTTTAAAGCTCCATAATTATATTCAATTAATAATTCTAAAAGTTTTTTAACATCCCCATAACAAGTAATCATCTATTAAAGTCCTGCAACTACCCAACCTAATATTTTCAACCTAAAAGGAATAGATTCATCATGAAGGTGTAGATTCACATATGGTGAATGAAAATGAATTAAAAAATAATAATATGGCATGGTATTCAAGACCTCCATTATGATAGATCTCACAATATTTTCCTTAATAACTATTTGTGTAGAAGGTTATCAATTTCTCAAAATTTATTCATGTACAATTTTCACCCAACATGGGGAACTATCACTTCATGTTTTCCTATAAAGTGAGCTATTTATTAGTTGTAAAAGGTTAGAAAACAAGGGAATGTAATTTTTATACTATATACGACACTTATTTGAGGAAATCCGAAATTTTTAGTATATTATGTGTGCATTCTACCATGATAGTTTCTTCTAATTATTTTATATGAATGAGGGTTTTATTGAATAATTTTACCATTTTCTTTATTTTTATTTATTGAAGATAAGTAACCATTAAGGAAGGAAACAAATATTTTCCTATAGGACTTGTTCTAAATTAAAACACTGATATAAATCTTTCTAAATAATAAGTAGGTTTTGTAATATTTTCTTATACATTTTCTATAGAAATTTATTATTTATTATTGTGGTTGTTCCATTAAAAAACTAATCTTGGGCTTAGCTCCTAATGTTTTAGGAAGAATTATGGATATAGGCTTCATCCCTTTTAATAAATCTTAGGTGAATTGAAAATATGTATGTATCTTAGAGTTTCTATTGCTCTATGGTACCAAAATAATCATGGCATGAATATTACTATGTAATAAAACTCTTAGTGCAATAAAAAATGATAGCTCTTCTTTTTTTATAGAAAGAGGCAATATTACTATGTTTAATTCTAAGATGTAATTTAGTCTTCAAATTTTTAATGTGAGATAAAAGACATAATTTTTCATTAAATAAGAAATTAATATAAAAAATATCATATGATACATAGGTTTAATAATTATGTTTATTTGAAATCTATGAAAGTAATTCAATCATCTATAATTATTGAGCTTGCAAAGGATGATTGAAAAAGTGCTACGTATCTTTTAAAGAAATTCTAGCGTGTAATTCCTAATGTGATGTCAAAAATCTACCACCAATTCTTCCACTAAGATAGAGGAGGTTTAATCCCCATCATGTGAAGCATAAAATTAGGAACACGTTCTTGAAAATGAAGGATGGAAGGAAAAATATGTTTGAAAAAAATAAATAAAAAAAGTAGGCCATCAGTTCTACTCTTGAGAAGGGACTAAATCCTTAATGTTAGAAAAAAAAATGTACCAATATATGGAACCTTGAATTTTCCTTTCCAATTGCTTAGAGGAAGTCATATAAGTGCTTGAAAATATTATCAAAGGAATTGACCATATCTTCAACACTTTGGTGCAAATCAACAATTTGTCTACCAAAGAGAGAGGCTTGGAGATACAAAATAATATCTACTTAATTCAACTCTATGTATGTCATAATTTCACAAAATACAAGGTGAAAAATTTAAAGGAAATGGGGTCCCAAGAAATCTAACCATTTTCCCTTTATCGGTCAATTTCTATATAAAATATTTCATTCACTCAAGTTGTATAAAATTGAATTATCTATATAATTGTGTCTTATTCTAATAAAAATAAACCTAATTTCCTCGCAAAAGGTACCAAGATAAGCCATGGATTTTCTAAAATGGGATTGATTCTCCATTATCATTAGAAAAGTTCTCATTGATAATATATTGAGATTTGTAAGGGATATAAATCCCTTTCACAAGACTTTTTAAAGTCTTATTGGCAAGAAGATAGCTAAAAATTTACACAACTAAGAAATAAATGAAAGGGGTTAGAGGAAAATTTTGCTACATGTATTTGAAAAGATCAAGCCTATCTAAAATCCAACCATTCATAAAGATTGCACTAAAAATATATTTTATATATAAGTAAGAAAATCCCTAAATCTAAGACCTTTAGGAAAGACTAAGACAAAACGTCACTCAATTATCAAATTTTGTTAGAACTAAATATGATACTTTCATAATATTAGAGAAATGGGTCTCAAAGGAGAAAAATAAGGAACCTTATTTTAAGGATTATTGGGTAGATTGTGCAAATGATCATGAAGTGAGAAATACATGTCACTGAAGGTTGAAACTAAATCAAATGAGAACTATGGGAACTCACACAATACCATCATGGATAAAGGAAGATAATGAAAAGGTGTTGCATTATAGATATGAAATAAATAAAAAATTTAATAACCCTATCTAGGACCCTAATTCTTCTAAGGTAGAAGTATCTCTAATTGATGAGCTAACTAGGAATATTTTGGATTCTATCCAAACATGGTTGAATCAATGGGTTGTATCATTAAATTAAAAATGCATAGACATCTATAGAAAGGAAAATAATAGTAAGAGAGACATCAAATTAGATAAAGGCAATGATTTTGATGACTTCCCAATCAAGAAAGGAAAGATTCAAGAGGCTAAAGTGATCAAATTAGTAGAAGGCTCAACTAAAGGGTTTTTTTGTATCTTCACAACACACCCATTTTCCTTTTAGAAAAATAAGGGCCCTCTTTTTTTTAGAAATTTTATGAGTTTTTTTAAGAAAAATAAAAAATTATAATATTTTATTGATAAAATAACTAACCTAATTAATTTAAGAAATATTTTATGTGTTTTTAGTTTATTAAGATGCATGTTAAGAGTGTTATGCCTCATATTTATATTTTCAATAAGGTAGTCTCACCATCTTCTAGAGGGATTCTAACCCCCAAAGTTATTTAGATAGAATAGAAGAAATATATTTACCAATAAGTACATATCTTTAAGACTAAAGAATGAATATCATCCAATTGAGATTATGAATATTGACTACTTTATCCTTAAAAATGTGACCCCTTTGTTGGTGAAATCCCTTGAATTCTACACTTAATAATTGTTCTTGATTGAACCAATCTTGTAAATCTAAATCTTATCTAGAGTTACAAACCCATCCTTTATGTTCAAAACCTAGCTTCAGGTTATTTTAGCTTATTGTCTTCATATCCTTCTTCTCAAAGGTTGTTGTATCTCTTCTACCTTAGTATCTTCTTCTCTCTACATATTGGCCATTTTCTTAGGTTGTGCATACTTGGTCATTTTTGGTGGAGTGGTTTGTGGTGGGTTCATTGGGGTGAATATGGTTGGTGTAGAGGAAGTGGGTCCCTCAAAATGGCTTCAGTATGATCTTCTAGTATCTAGCTCTAATGTGAAGGGTGATGTGTCTTTCTGTATGAATTCCTTCGTTAGAATACTCCATTATTCATGGAGTTTTCCTTATTCTTCTCTAATGTTTGTTTTGCACCCTTCTTATATATGTTTTCCATTACTTCCTTGTATGTTCTAAACCTTTTCACATTATGTTCCTTTGTTTTAGTCAGTAGGGTAGTTGCATATGCATTTATTTCATTTGTGGTAACTGTTGGATATTGTTTATATGTGGTTGTCATTAATGTCTTTAGGACTGTATATGTTGAGGATATTGAGAAAATTGTACTAAAACAAGTTGTAGGTTGTCAGTGATGCAGTGAAGTTCAATATGGTGGCAAGCTCAGTATATTGATGATAAGAGGTTGTGGATTAAAGGGTTTGTTGATGAGTATATCTAGTTTATCCACATGAAGTTTCAGAGGTTCACATGAAGATTTGATTGAGTTATGAGTATATGTGCTATGATAGTTGTTATGTTGCTTTAGTTGGTGTTCCTGAAAGAAGATGATGTGATTCTAGTGATTTGAGTTGTTGTGAATGCTTCTATGGTGATTCATGATGCTTGTGGATGTTTCTAGATCATACTCTATCTATGTTGCTGGTCTACATTGATCATTGTGCTTGTGATTGGTGATTTTCTTCTATGAGTTCATGGTTTTCATGATCATGGATGACAGGGTGATTGTAGCACATTGCAGATCTTTGAGGCATAATTTTTGAAGGTGTTTCATATTTGAGGATGTTGTTTTTGGGTCCTACTATGTTGACATTTTTGGTCCACATTGATCGTTGTGCTTGCATTGCGATTTTCTTCTCTCAGGAGTCTGCTGTTTTTCATATGATCATGGTCGCATGGTGATTGTAGCCTCATCAGCGGATTCTGAGGAATAACCTTGAAGAAAATTTTAGTTGAGGATTTTTTAGTCCTTACTATGTTTTGGTCGACATTTTTTGGTCCGCATTGATAAATTGTTTATTGTTTTGGGCCAACAGTTTGTACACATTTCATATTTTTTTGGGTCGACATGTAGTTGATGTTATCCTTAGTTGCAGATATATATGATCAATTATTTATACCATTTCGAAGGAATGAAAAGTACGTTATATGT
>VDFB02023700.1:0-19908 GCA_007258455.2 Sequoia sempervirens | reverse complement strand
CATTGTATTCTAGAACAACCAATACAAATGCCGAAGATTAGAAAGAAGAAGAGGTTGAAAGCCTTGGGGCAGTGGAAAATGATGATGAAAGTGATCAAGCATCTAAAAAAGAAGATCTAGAGGAATGGAAACAATTACAAGATGAGGTTGTACACTACCAAGCCTCCTCCTCAACTGATGATGAAGATCCAATGGTGGAATGATATAATGAACTTGATTCAAGACTCACAAGGGGATTGGTTAGAGCTAAGATACCAATTGGATTTGGAGGTGTTTCTATTGCTAGGATGGTGTGGGATCCATGATTCAACACATTTGGATTTTTCATGCAGGCTATGTCAAGAAGCCATCGAACAAGTTAGAGAACAAATGAAGCAACCAAATTCCTAACCTCCTGCGGTTGTTTCAAGGATTGAGCTAGAAGTCCAAGAACCTAAATCAATTGATAACTTAGCTCAAGGTAGCCCTTAAGAGGGTGTTGGGACAACGATAGAAGAACAACGATACAGTCTTGATTATTTGGATGATGAAGCAGATCAAATGGTGGATTTTTCCATCAATCATCAAGAGTCCTCCCCTCTCATAGAGAATCTATACATGATTGATGATCAATATCATGATGGATTATTATAAGGAAATAACACATGGGATTCTAGTCCCCTTGGAGATGTGTTGTCAATTGATGAATTCTTTATGTTGGGAGCTATACTCCAGACGTATGCCAACACTAAGGAGGAATACATTTTAGAAGATGGTGGTGATGAAGACATATCACCCAAACCTTTGGATGAAAAAGCATTAGAGCTACTAGATTGGGGAAGGGACTCCACTTCCATCTATAGCGAAAATGAACAAGAGGAAACAAGTAAACATCATAATGAGATACATGAATTGCAAGGAGAAGAATACCAAGGCACAAATGTCTTGGAGGCTGCTCACATAGATGACATACCATTTCAACCATAAGGACAACTTACAACTGGGAGACATTCTTGTTTTCCCATTGCTGATCCTCCCACTCACTCTGAGAACTACATCAGGACAGATTCATCCATGACATGTTTCTATAACATGAAACATCATAAAATTGGAGTCAACATAAGGGGAGTGAGATGGGATAGTATATTACCTTTTGAAGACAATAATCAAGTGGAACTATGCACTATAGAGGACCAACATGATAGTGTCTATCTCTTCGAAGAACAACCAATGGAGCTTGTGGGTCCCACTGGTAGCTTGGAAGAGGTGTTTGCTACCTCATCCTCCCAACCTTATGCAAGCCCGAAACCAGGAACAAGGTTCCTTGCATTTGAAATTTTCCCTTCACAATGTGTACTTCCTAATCAATTTTATTGTGATTTACATATTTGTAATGAAAGAGGGATGTTGCGCCATCCATCACATCCACCAGAGGCTTCCTATACAATGACTGACAATGCAGTGCTCACTCTCGACTATTGAATGTTACCACCTTTGTATGGTGACATCCAGGTTCTATCTTTCCTTACTCCTATGAATACTCACAAATGTGTTTATCATTTTTATTATGGGAACACAGGGAGATGAAGTTGTTTGTGGATCAACCATGGGTTGTATGAATTACCTCAATTGTTGATTCTTCTTGTATCTATTATTGAATTTGAATGCTGCAAAATTGAACTTCATTTTTGTGAATATAAGGATGAATTTGCATGGTTTATAACTATAACGATTTCCCTTATTCTTGTTCATGCATTATGAAACCCAATGGGCATAAATGTCAGTTTTTTTGGAAGTGGAATTACTCTGAGAGGGGGGGGGTGAATCAGATTAATCTAAATTAAAACTTTAATGACTTGAAATGAAAAATTAAACTTTTTAACCTTGAACAAAAGAGTGATATATATATATATATATACAATGTGATTACAAAGATTTAGAACAAAGAGATTGATTTTAATGACTTAACCAACCAAAACATGAGTGACTTAATAAACCATATTAAAGAATAATGTAAATTGTTCAAATGATGTTGAGTGAACAACTTTTTAATGATTTCTTTTACATAGGATTGCAAGCACAATAATACCAGGTTGAACTTTCCTTATGATAGATTTATCACTTTCATACATTGAACATTTGCATGACAGTTTTGAACAATTAAAATTTGAACTTTTAGACAACTTGAAATGATGCAAGTGTATCAAAGCATTGCATAAACAATTTTGACATATGACAAATTGAAAAACATAAACAATTTAAGCACAAATCACACAGAAAAAAGGAACATAGAGCTTTGATGAGTGGAAAACCCTCTTGTGGTAGAAAAACCACTCCAAAATGCCTTATAGGCTTAATTCCAAAAAAATATTACAATATTTTCAGAGCACCAACTCAACACTGAAATTATGAAGCACCAACTTCAATAGGAGCACCAACTCCTTTACAATATTTCTCTCTACAAAATTAGAAAATTGTAAGGACCTTACAATTACACTATTTTTGCAATCATAAAATCTCTACAGAACAAAATGATATTCAATAATACCCACAGTACCAATATAACCTCAACTTGAAATATATAAAATCTCTATAATAAGAATCAAAGATATGAACTCTTTACGCTCTCTCTTTTACAAATGATATTGCTTTAATAACATAACCTAGTTCTACTCAAAAACTCTTGTTGTCAACAATACCAAAAATTTTCACTGAGAAATGGCTTCTAGCCACATATTTATACAACGAATATAGAATAGTTCTTATTTACAAAACACATATCCAAATTAACCAGGGTTTGGATAAATTGAAAAATAATATAGTTAAATCATGAGACCCATAATGGGTTCAAAAGAATAACCAAATAAATTTGATGAATAGCCATTGAAATATGAAACCCTTGAGTATAAACTTGGGTTAAGAAAAACTAAAAATATTTTTGAATAAATTCTTAACCACAAATCAGTTGCATTCAAATCAACACAACATCTTTCAGATTTGAAAACCAAATACCTGTCATGGCAGCCAAAAGACATTACCAACTACTTGTATAAACCTCATAATCATCTCACTGAAGACTCAATGCAACTCATCAAACTTCTAGCACACTGATTACTAAAAGATAAGCATGAAAACCAGCTACACTGTAATTGCAAACTCTCCATGGCAGCAGTGGGTTTTGTATCTTTAGAAAAAAAACAAAACAACATAATGAATACCCTAACATCCTTCTGAATCAAGAATTTAGCTTGCATTTTCATCATTTGATAAAACTTGAAGTCTGCGAGGAATTTAATCATAATAAACCTTAATCATACGCTGCCAAGGATCCAACGACATTATTAACTAAACATCAATGATGGTTGTCAACAAAAACCTAATGAAAAATTCTATTTCACTTCCATATGAAATAAAGTCAACTACCTTGTTTAATACAATGAGGTCGATACAAATAATAACATGGTAAGCCCGATATAATATGGTATGCTTAGTGTAATGTAAGGTGAAGATGACAATGTGACCCAATAGTATGATAACCGATAGCCATTTAAATGGGTTTCATTTTAAACATTAACAAAAGGTCTATGAATGAACATTATGTAATATAGTATGCCAGGCTAAAACTTGAAGTATATTAAAATGTAAACCATATCATATGTAAATAACCCAATTACTCAAGATAAATCCATGTATGTTTTTAGCTTTATGCCACTGAATATAGCATATAATTGCTATAAGAAATACAAACCACTTTACTATATTTGATTTCCCCTTGAAAATGAATGTTGCCATGTAAACCAAGCATATAAAATTTGAATAAAGTGAATGTGCAATACAAGTCTTCATGAAAACAAAAACTTACCAAAAAACCTTTAATGCTATCACTTGTTTATACCTTAACAATGCTTATGTAATCACTGAAGTCAGCCATGCCAAATAATCCGTATGAAATAATAACTCCATTGAACAAATATATATCCTCTGCACATGAATCCAACAATCAGTACCACAAGACAAAACTAAGGATAAACCATCAAATCATTGTCCATATAGGAATCACTGAATAAGCCAAGTACTGAAACATCAATAGCCAAACCATCAAATCACTATCCATATAGGAATCACTGAATAATCCTGTAATCAAAGGAAAATCCTAAAATTATTATTAAAGTGGTGTTAGCACAATAACAGAAAATCCTATGAAAATAACAAAGTACAATGGAAGTGAGGTGAAGACAAAAGGGATAGTGTTACCCTATGTCTCCACCTTCCATGATTAACCTCTGTTACACCTCCTAGCTTGCAGATAAACAACAATGCCCTCAGATTTATGAGCAACTATGACTAAAGACTAAGCCCTATGCAAGTGTTGAAGGATTTGCAGAAAATATAAATAACCCTATTTTGAGCTAAAATGGCTATGACTGTTAATGACTATGACCTAAGTTGACAGCAAATTGACCTAAACTAAGAATGCAAGAAGTCAAAATGAGCTATGAGAGCTAAAGACTGAGAGAGAGATGCAAATGAGGTCAAAATTGCCCTTTTATAAAAATTGCAATTTTGAACGTGTGGCCAGGATGAAAAGATGACAGGAACCCTAAGATCAATGCTTAAGATTGAATATTGCAATAAGAATTAGGGTTAGGTCAAAATTAGGGCAAATGATAAGGATGAAGGGCCAAGATTGAATTATGAAATAATTCAATCAACGGTCAAAATTAAATGAGAAATCAAAAGTCAAGAATTAAATTGGAGGATAAGGCTGGCACGGACAAAGAGGTTGCTAGAGAAATTAAATAATAAGATTTATTTACTCCAGACAACTAGCAAGCAATTAAATAATAAAGATATTATTTAATTATGGAGGAATGTGATAAAAGAATTATTTTGAAATTAAATAATGATTTTAATTCGAAATTCAAGAGAATGGCTAAATTAAATAAATCAAATTTATTTAATTTTAATGGGAGAAAAAGCTAATGAATAATTAAATAATTAAATAATTAAATAAATTATTTAATTATAGTGGAAAATGGACAGAATTAAATAAATAAGAATTTATTTAATTTTTTTAGAAGAAGGGGACTTAATTAGTGACGTAATTAAATAAATAAAATTTATTTAATTAATCAAGAAGACATAAATGGTAAAGGGAAATTAAATAAATTATGAAATTTATTTAATCAAAGGAAGACTTTGGATAATTAGTGATGTATTAAATAAATAAATAATATTTATTTATTTAATAATCAAGGAGGAACAAATGACATGAATTAATTAAATAATTATGAATTATTTAATCAATAGTCGAATGTGGACCAAGGACATAATTAAATGTCATAATTATGCTAGGATGAAAGTGGTAAAATGAAGCTTGAAGGCCTAGGTCATTTTAGGTGTCTACATTTTGCCCCTCTTTGTCATAATGTCGCTTGTCGTATTGTGACAAAGAAAATTAAGTCAAAATATGCCCCAGTGAAGGTACGGAGTATTCTTGCCCCCTCGGGAAATTTTCAAATTTTGGGTCGGCGCCAGAAAAATTTGCAAAAGGTCCCGATAAATCAATTTGGTGGTCAGAAAAATAGCGGCGCAGTCGGTTTCAGATTCTGACATGTTTAAAGCAACTTACGGGGAGGTCGAAGGGGCGGAAATGAGCCTCCAGTATAGACTGCAGTTGAAAAATGTCATTTTCACCCTATAAATAGGTGGTCAAAGGGGTAAAACTCAATTCACTTTCACTATTCACCTTGCAAATCCTGAGAGCTCAGAGCGAAAGACACAGCAGCTACGATGGTTATTCCAGTGACAGAGCACCGCGGAGAGATTGTGAGGACCTTCAGACGGCCAGAGGGCTCAGGACCAGCGGTATGTACCCTAGACTTCCTTTGTCATTTTCTCGATTTACGTGCTTTTTAATGCTTTCTAGGTTAGTCAACGGATGCGCTGCGACGCATATGCGTTCGCGTAAGCCGCAAGTGACTTCGCGTTCGCCGCATTTGATGCGTCGCGACGCAAGTGCATAGAACAAACAACCCGCACCGGCGGTTTGCGCCGCATTCGATTTTTGGTGCGACGCAAGTGCTAAACCGAATCGCAACTGACCGCTCGAAAGCCGCAATTGTGATGTTGCAACGCAACTGCTTATTTCAATGCCGCAAGTGAAATTTCGCGCCGCATTCGCAAAAGTGGCACGCAAACGCCTAATTCGCGACGCAAGTGTTATTAAGCGACGCACTTGACTGGTTCAGACGCATTTGATTTTTCGAACGACGCATTTGTGTATTTGCGACGCAATTGCGCTTTTGCGACGCATTTGCCTATTTTCTTTGCTTTAACTTGTTTTAATTCCTTCATGCCCTAAGTTATTGTCCAAGACGGTCACTGTTGTCCAAAAAAGGTGCTGATGCCGTGTTCGTCCTTTTGCAGAGGCAGCTTGCCCCTATTTACACGAGGGAGAGCAGACCGAGGACCTTTCGGTTTGGCGATCAGCTAGGCCCGCGAGAGCGGCGACGACTGATGAGACTCGGCCTATTCCATGTTGCATTCATGCCCGCCATTCGGGCGAACAGGGGTTTACTGACGGCGCTGTGCGAGAGATGGCATTCAGAGACCTGTTCCTTTCACCTGCCGACAGGTGAGGCTACGATTACTTTGGAGGACGTCTACCGTATTCTCCGGATTCCGATTCGAGGGGAGCGGATCGTACTCCATCCTCGGCCATGGCGCAGCGCACTCCGCTGCATTTCACACCGTGGTGCCTAATTCTGTGACATTGAGGGCTACGAGATCCATTGGGATTTCCTCGGCGGGAGATTACAAATGCTTTGATGCACTCTTGGCGACTACTGGTAGTACCCAACCTGCACTCTAATTTGAGGGATACGGATTCGAATACCGGGGATGTCGGCTCCGCATGCACGAGAGAGGACAGCTTTATGGCTGGGGTCCATGTTTGTCAGGGATAATTTATCATCACTGCATGACGCTGTGCATGTGAGAGGAGAGAGTGACCTCCTGCGGGACCACACCTGATGATGATCCCGGGCAATGGGAGCCGCATTGCCATATCCTCCCATTGATGTGCACTACGTCTGGCCGCGGGGATGCCTTACTCTTACTACTATGCCGGCGCATTACAGCAGACTCGCATGGGTGAGACAGGGTGGCGGCGGCATCGGATTGATACCATGGTGACCTTCATCTGGAGACCCTACAGGGATTGTGAGGTATGGGATGATGAGGACGAGCATCTCAGTTTTTGCAGGCAGTATCGATACCTGATTGGCAGGACAGTACAGACGTCGCTGATGATTGAGATGTATCTGCCACAGCGTGTACTGAGACAGTTCGGGGAGCAGCAGGATGTACCCATGGGGACGGCAGAGTATGCACGATCGTCCAGAGAGTATGCATGGGGGCCGGCCATCCCAGTGGCCTTCGCGACACAGCAGATTGACGGGTTAGTAGCCCAGGCTTGGGGTTGGAGAGGTGGGGCAGCAGATCCAGGTACCACACCAGCCTATGATCTATGGTGGCATGCACGCCGACCTGTACCATTGACAGATCCTGACGGGCCAGCACCAGTTGACAGGCGGTCAGTGATTCCACGAGTCCCGCGAGCCAGACGGGGGGGCAGAGGCAGAGATGGGGGCAGAGGCAGAGGTAGAGGCAGGGGCAGGGATGGAGATGGAGGGAGGGGTGGTGATGGAGGGAGGGACGGAGGCAGGGGTGATGATGGAGGGGGAGGTGGGGAGGGAGGCCGAGGTGGAGATGACGGTGGAGATGGCAGGAGGCGACGCATGGATCTGACAGTGCACCAGGCCCAGTGGAAGGATAACAGATGATGGTGGTAGTGAAGATGTTGGTGGAGGGAGGATATGGAGGAGGAATGGAGGAAGGGGGGGAGATGGGGGGAGGGGGGAGGGAGGGGTGGAGGGGGGATGGAGGGGGAGGGGGGGGAGAAGGAGGTGGAGAGATGGATGGATGGATGGATGGAAGGAAGGATGGTGGAATGGATGGATCAATGAGTGGGCCGATCTGGGTAAGCGGGGTGAGGTTGGGGATGCCGTACGTGAGATTCCCGCACCGCAAGATTAAGGAGGCGTGTGTAGCCCGCAGGAGCGATCGTGACCATGCAGCGTGATCTGCCGATGGGTGCACGGGAGTTCTCAAGGGGCCCTATGTTCGTGACCATAGGGACATGGCTCAAGCGCTGTGTGAGCACCAGGCTAGGGCCGCAAGAGTAGACTTTATATGAGCAAAAGTGCCACCAAAGTAGCGTGATCTCTACCCCTCGCCTCGACCGCTGCATTTGTGACAGTGCAGTGGGATAATGGGCCGTAGAAAGTGGCAGTGGTACCAGGAGCCACAGCAGTGTTGGAGGGTCGACTTCCACAGGACACACATCAGGCCACAGATCACATCACTCCCGCAGGCATACTTCGAGTCACCATTCAGGACACAGTCAGGGTTCTATCGGTTCAGCTCAGAGGTCAGTGTAGGGTCAGCCACCAGTGACAGATCCTACCGCTTTTCAGAGTCCAGCAGCAGTGACCTCACAG
The DNA here is from genome assembly GCA_007258455.2 of Sequoia sempervirens. Lineage (NCBI taxonomy): Eukaryota > Viridiplantae > Streptophyta > Pinopsida > Cupressales > Cupressaceae > Sequoia > Sequoia sempervirens. Next base: position 11,365 of record VDFB02023700.1, on the reverse strand, counting down.
GTGTTTACTACTGTTGAGATGATGCCCTCATTCGCAGTTCCCTCATCCTCACAGCCACAGGGCACTACAGGACCGTCCATTGTTTCAGAGCCAGTGACAGGGCCTCGGCCACCACCACATTCTTCACCCCGAGGGGATGATGAGAGCCTACCCTAGGGGCATATTTGCATTTGGACACATTATGTTTATTGTTGAGCCTGCGAGCTCCATTTTTGGGATATCCATTGACTCTATCCTGTGACATTGCATATTTTTGAGATGAGATTTATATGATGATGTAGTTTTGATGCGACCTATATGTGTTATGTGATGTTCTATGCATTATGTGTGTATGATATATGATGCTTAATTTATGATGCCATTTATGTACTATGATGTCTATGTGGTGATTTGTTTGTTGATGCCATGATGATGCACTATTCATATGCTTATGTTAATGGTGTGCATGATACCTTTATGTAAAAGATGCAATGATGATGATTATGTTAATGCCATGTTTGTGATTATGTATATGATGTAATGCCATGTATGATACTATTTAATGCCATGGATATGTATGTATGGACCTAATTCAATGGATATATCATGTATGCACTTATGTTTGTTTTTGAATGACACAGGATATCATCGCAGGATGGACGAGAGAAGATGGTGGGACTGACGAGAGAAGATGACCAGACCAAAGAGGAGAAGATATGAGACCTATGAGAAGATACAAATCCTTCAAAACCTTACTATAGGACTTTTAATATTCGTTGCTCTTTAATCATCATTGGGCAAACTTGTTGTAATGGTCAACAAACACCAAGATATGACGTAGATCCAGGTGTGCAAGGCCGTACCATTACCCAAGACAAAACAGTCACAGACAAGGATGAGTATGACTCATACTATGAGCGTGCTTGCCCCCGTCTTGTTGTCATCATCAACCACAAGAAGAAAAAGACAAATGACAGATCATGAAACGTCGTTGCTTCTCTAAATCCTGTTTCCAGGACATCCTTGAGAAACTAGTGACATGATTGCCAAATTACAAAAATAAAGTCTCTATCATGATATGTCGTTGCTTTTCTAAATCCCAAGATCAGGATCTCGCTGAGAAGCTAGTAGTCATGCGTGTCAATTGTCATGCTACATCGCTGCTTCTCTAAATCCTGCTTAGTGGGATCTCGCTGAAAAACTAATAACATGATAAGAGATGAAAAGGCAGTTGCCAAGTGTTTGTCAAGTGCATCTGGGTAGCCATTGTCATGTTTGACGATGTCAAGATGTCTGATTGTTTAAAGTTTTGATGACCTTGAAAATGTCGAGACTTGGTGAATTCAGGAAGGACACATCCTGAATGATGCCGAATGTCGGGAGGATTTGATCCCTAATGGTCGTAAGGGATCCCTCAAAATAATGACGATGCTTAGGAAGGACACATCCTAAAGCATAAAGGACAGAGTTGGTTCTTCAGAAGGACTCATCTGAAGAATGCTAATGTCAGGAAGAGTGATCCTTAGATGTCAAGAGGATCGCTCGAAAGGCCGAAATGGCGATGACGACGCCTAGGAAGGACACATCCTAAGGCGTAAATGACAGAGGTTATCTTTCAGAAGGACTCATCTGAAGACTAACCAAAATTTGACAGTTTGACCGGTTATAATGATTTGACTTGCTTTGACTTATGTTTGACTGAGGTTGACTTGTTGTGACCGAGGTTGACTTGTGTTTGATTAGATGCCGATGTTGTCATGATGCGAGTGTCATGTTGAGTAAAGGATTGCTTTACTTTGTTTCAGGCGTTTTCCTATCTGAAAATTGATTGAATATTTTTGACGTGTGTGCCATTTTAGTGTCATGAACCCTAATGGACTGACCTAGTGCGGCCTCGGGGGCTCATCGATAGATGGCCTTGCCTACGTCATGCACTCAGAGACCTCGTAGTTCGACACGACCAATGACGTTGTCTTGATGAACAAAGATTACGCCATGATTTATTTTGACAACCTAATAGGACTGACCTAATGTCTCGGGGACTCAAGTATGAGTCTTGCCTACGTAGCAAATGCGCAGAGACAACGTAGTTCGGAAAATGACATGGACTTATTGACTTGATTGACTTGGACTAGAGATGACAGTGCACTTGTGTGCCTTGCGTGGTCGACTGTTTTGTTTGGTTTTCTTCAGGACGTTTTATGATTTTTTTGTCTTTTTTCAGGACATTTTGTGATGTTTTTGTCTTTTTTCAGGACATTTTGTGATGTTTTTGTCTTTTTTCAGGACATTTTGTGATGTTTTTGTCTTTTTTCAGGACATTTTATGATGTTTTTGTCTTTTTTCAGGACATTTTATGATGTTTTTGATCTCACGTGTCATCCACTGCAGTCGCATGATAAACATTGTGCCCCCAGTTAGGTTTAAGACTTAGCCATTTGCAAGGGATACGGATAGGATGCTGTTGAGTTACTGGACAAATAGTCGTCAGGACTTGATGTCAATCGTTCATCCACTAGGACAGGTAGAGTAGGATGTGATGGTGACTTGCGGAATAATGGCGAAGATAGCTTTCATCCTAAGCCAAGTTTAGACCAAGCGACAATAGATGGCAGAGCAATGATTGATTACGCATGGCGCCTGTTTGCCAAGTTTTCACCATGGTACTTGTCCAAAGCGCCTGTTTGCCAGGTTTTCACAATTGGACGAATTATTTTTCTTTTTACTGTTTTTGTGATTTTTTGATTTTTTTGGTGTCACCAAGACGCCTGTTTGCCAGGTTTTCATCAAGGTGACGATTTTTTTCCATTTTTCAATTTTTTGTATTTTAAGGTCCTCCAGCTTTGTCCTCTGATGCTATGCGTAGAACTTTCGGAGGTGTAAACTATTGATGGGTTCAGTCAATTGTTCCCCATCTGGAGTTGCCAGTTGATATGCTCCAGAACCAAAAGAAGATATGATGATATATGGACCCAACCAGTTTGGTTCAAACTTGCCTGGCTTTTCTCTGTCTGCTTGGGTCTTAGGGTTCTGCATGAGAACCAGGTCGCCAATATTGAACTTTCTGACCATGACCTTTTTATTGTAGCCGCTATAAAGGCGGTTTGATATGCCCGGAGGTGACCAGCCATTTCGTCTTCTTCCAGCATTTCCCAAAATTGCGGTAGTTGATTGTCGAGACATTCCTCTCATTAGCTAGACTCCCTTCCAAAGAGACCTGGGAGGAAGGAATTTCGACTCACGGGTAAGATGGCTTCAAGGCCAAAACCGTATGTAATGGTAGCCCCGTGAGGCGCATTTCAATGCTAGTTCCGCAAGCCCACAGCAAGTTGTTGCACGTACGCTAATCGCGCTGCCATTTCGGATACCTTTTGGCGATCTTGATAATGGTTTTATTCGACGCCTCAGCTTGGCCGTTTCCTTGGGGGTAGTATGGGGATGAAAAGTGGTGTTGGATATGGAATCGCTCACATAACTCACGTACGTCGTGGTTTTTGAACGGACGTCCGTTGTCAGTGATGATGGACTGTGGGAGGCCATACCGGCAAATGATGTAATTGAGGATAAACTTTGATATTTGTTTGCCTGTAATGTATGTCAATGGAATGGCTTCGATCCACTTTGTGAAATACTCAGTGGCGGTGATAATGAATTTATGGCCGTTGGAGGAGGTTGGATGGATCTTACCCACGGCATCGAGTCCCCATTGAGCCAAGGGCCACCTGAGGAGTGATTGGCCAGTTCCCGCGGCCGGGCATGACCAAATCACTATGGATCTGACACTCTTATGGCTGTGTTCCCGACGCATTTCCCACGCATCCGCTTCCATTGTCGCCAATAATATCCAAGTCCTTTAGTTTCTTAGCCAGAGTAGGACCACTAATGAGATCCTCAAGATATACCGGCTGCACTTCCTCGTGAAGGTCGCATATACCATCGGGTACCAAGACATCTAAGGAGGGTAATCAATAAACTACGGCGGTATAGGGTGTCACTGATAATGGCATACCTTGCAGATTTTCTAATGAAGGACTTCCTTTGGTTATTGGATAGATTCGATGGAAGGGTGTGAGTCTTTAGATAGTCATAAATGTCCCGATACCAAGGAGAGTGGGGACCAACAAGTTCACAAACCATTTCCGACTCTGGGATATCATATGCTGGTATCAACAGCTGTTCTACTAGGAACTCAAATTGCGACACATTTTTAGGGATGTCCAAGAGAGAACTAATAGTAGCCATTGCGTCTACTGCCTTATTCTGTACCCTGGGGATTTGTTCAAAAGACACTGATTGGAAGTATGTTAGGAAACTGTCCACCATCCTCTTGTAAGGAAGCAACTTCTCATCCTTTGTTTCATAGTCACCATTCACTTGTTTGATTACCAGCTGGGAATCCCCGAATACAAGCAATGTCTGAATTTTCCATTTGATTGCCAGCTTGAGACCTGTAACTAGTGCTTCGTATTCGGTAATGTTGTTTGTGCAAGGGAAAGCAATTCGAAATGACTTAGGAATTGAATCCCCTTGTGGTGTGATGAACAAGATTCCAGCCCCTGAGCCATGACCAGTGTGGGACCCATCAAAATACAGTTTCCATGGTGTTGCTGGTTCCGTGTGAAAAATGGATTCGTCAGGAAAGTCAGTTACCAATGGATGAGAGGCTTGCATTGGCGCATCTGCCAGTTGATCTGCTATTACTTGCCCTTTTATCGCCTTGCGTTCAACATACTGTATGTCATACTCACTTAGGATCATGACCCATTTTGCCAATCGGCCTGTTAACGCTGCTCGACTTAATAGGTATTTCAATGGGTCAATTTTGGCAACTAGTTGTGTCTGATGATTGAGCATGTAATGCCTTAGTTTTTGGGCTGCAAAGACAACTGCGAGGCATGCACGTTCAATGTATGTGTAATTCAGCTCGTAACCGATCAGTGTGCGGCTGATGTAGTAGACTGCTCTTTCTTTCCCTTCATGATCATTTTGAGCCAGTAATGCCCCCAGTGCTGAACTAGTGGTTGAGATGTATAGAATTAATGGCTTTCCATGAATAGGCGACATGAGGACTGGCGGTGATAGCAGGTAATCTTTAATTTGCTGGAAGGCCTGTTGACATTTATCTGTCCATACAAAGGGGACACCTTTGCGTAACAAATACTGGAATGGGTGGCACTTATCTGCCAATTGAGCTATGAAGCGGCGAATAGATTGCACTCTGCCTTGTAGGGTTCTGAGTTCACTGATCCCTCTGGGTGGAGGCATGTCTATGATTGCTTTAACCTTGGCCGGATCGACCTCTATGCCTCTTCGGGAAACTATGTACCCCAATAGCTTACCTGACGTGACCCCAAAAACACATTTCTTAGGGTTCAATCGAACCTTGTACTCTTCTAGTCTCTTGAAAATTTTGTCAAGTACCTTCAAATGATCTTTCCTTGTTGTTGATTTGGCCAATAAATCATCTACATAGTCTTCCATTATATTGTGCATCATATCATGGAAGATCGTAGTCATAGCCCTTTGGTATGTGGCACCTGCATTTTTGAGACCGAAAGGCATGACGCTCCAACAGTATGTACCCCATGGGCAAGTAAATGCTGTTTTGTGTTGGTCCTCAGGAGCAATGCGGATTTGATTATAACCAGAGAAACCATCCATAAGGGATAGCATCTCGTGTCCTGCAGTTAAATCGACTATGATGTCAATGTTGGGCAAAGGAAAGTCATCCTTTGGGCATGCTTTGTTTAGGTCCCGGAAATCTGTACATACCCGTATTAGTCCATTTGGTTTTGTCACCGGTACTAGGTTGGAAATCCATTCAGCATAATCTATAGACCTTATGAATCCGGCATCCAGTAATTTCTTTAACTCTGCCTTAACCAATAGAGCAACTTGTGGGTGCATTTTGCGCAACTTCTGCTTGACTGGTTTAGCATTGGGTACTAGTGGTAGATGATGCAGAACCAGTTTGGGGTCCAATCCTGGCATGTCGGTGTAGGACCATGCAAAGTTTATTTTCCGTTCTGCAAAGAATTTATGAAATTCCGGTTTCTCTTCATCAGTCAATGATGCCGCAAATAGGACCATCTTGGGGTCTTCTGGAGTCGAAATGTTATCCTCTATGGTGTCCTCAACAAGCATGGCCGATCTCTCCTGTTGCACGGGGAGAAAGTCCAGTCCTCCATCTTTGGGCGCCTCTGAGAGGTTTTCACCCGCAGATACGTCCTTTGTTTTTACTATTTTACCGTCAAGAGGTGCCTTTCGGTTTTCACCTAGAGACGTTTCATTTTTTACTTTATTTTTACTTTTGCGACTAGAGGATTGAACCATCTCACCGAAATATGCTGTGCAGTCTAGATCAATAGAAAATCCTGATTTGTGATCGCCACTTGGTATGCCTTCACGTAATCCCATGAATTCAGCAATGGCTTCATCATTTTGGAATGTGTCCAGAACTGGCGGTCCTTGTTGGTCCCAATCGACTAGTTCAGGATAGATTAAGGAAATGCCATCGTCAAGGCTAGTGAATTCGGGTGAGGATGCCGATAGCATACAAATGGATGCGTTGACGTTGTAGATGAGGTTATCATCATCCAACTCGACATCGGACTCTATCCAGTATTCTCCTTCACTAGTGTCATGTTCGTTATCATAATAAGGGGTGAAGGTTTGAGAGCCCTGGTTATCAATGTCATCTGATACTTCGGATAGATTAGACTGAGGGGGTTCGGATGGTGGCTGTTGCGTGTCATGAGACACGGTAGTGGGGTTTTGACTGTTTGGTGCCTGCTCAATTTTGAATGTTTGCCAAAATCGTTGTTCAGAGGTCAATTCCCCTGGTTCGACAAACAAGTCATCAAGACAACAGTCACTTAGGGATCGTTCGGAACCAAATTCCCACTCGTGAGAGTCTGTTTCATTTAGGTATTCCTCAGTAGTCTCAACACTTTCAGAAGCATGTATCCGCTCATTAGGAAGTTCATGGGTACGTCGATCGTCAGCCTCGAGTGATCTAAACCCTAGTCCAAGATACTTCAGGATTTGGAAAGTTTCTATGGGTTCTCTTCGACCAGTTTTATTTTTGCCAAGACCACTAGTACCATCGTAGCCTTTAGCCTTCATGATATTGTAACCCTTGCCATATTTCTGGACTGATAGTGGAGGTAGTGAGACTGTGTCCTTGTAGATCCATCCTGTGATGTCGGTAAGATCTTCATCACTCATGTCTCCCCACTTGATGAAGACTGTATTCGGTGGAACTTTGAATGTTTCTTGCGGTTCCATTCTGAAACATGGGCGACCATATATCTTTGGAGGAGTAGGTATTGTAGTTATGCTGTATGCTGTATTTAGTTTGAACTCTCCGCAGCCAAGGTCCTGGATTCTATCATTTGGTTCGGGCTTAAGGTTGGTGGAGGGTTGCGATACGTCCGAAGACGTGGATGGAGTAGATGTGGAAGATGACCCGAGCATGGAAGGGTCGATGTATTTGGACGAGGAGCCAGGTGCTTCCCGGTTAATAGGTACTTGGTTTTCAGAGACACCCCTTAAATTGGTACAATATTGGAAATGGTCGGGGTCTCCGTATATGGTGATTTCTGTACCGTCAAAAGGGAACTTGAGGCATTGGTGGTAAGTTGACGGAACGGCTTTCAAAGCGTGGATCCATGGACGGCCAAGTAGAATGTTATATGGTAGTTCCAAATCCAGGACCTGGCAAGTTGTGTCGACAATGAGTGGTCCCACTCTGATAGGGAGAGAGATAACACCTCGCGAAGAGCGTTCCTCGTCATCATATGCTTTGATCACTATGCTTTTTGTTGGGTCTACACATGCATCAAAGAATCCAAGAGCCTTAACCAGTTTAAGGGAGCATATATTCAACCCTGCTCCACCATCTATTAAAACCCGTCTAACCTTGTGCTTGTGAACAAAAACTTCTATGTGTAACGCATCATTGTGATTGGTTTTTGATGATGAGTAATCCTGATCTGAGAAGGTGACATGGTGCGGCGTGGTGAGATATCCCACCATAGTTTCAAACTCCGACATACCGACATGTCCTGGGACCTAATTTAATTTGGCAGAGTTTTATCTAGGATTTCTTTGTGAAAGGAGAAATGCTAAGCAAACAAGGATAGATATTTTGCGCAGAGTCTTTCCTAGTTGGTCAATGAGATTGAACTGACTTTTCGGTTTTCCCGGTTGTGGGGTTGAGACAGGTTTTGGTTGTTTAGCTGATGGAGCTGGTTGTGATTGCTTAGCAGATGGGCCTCTTATAATAATCTTGGCTTGTCTAGGGGGAGGCGGATTGGGTATAGTGACCTTGCCACTTCGCGTAGTAGCATTGCACTGTGGTGCTCTCTTGATCGTGATGGTGTGGATGTATTCCTCGTCTGTTCTAACATTATTTATTATTGGTCCCCCAGAGTAATCGTACTTGGCTCGGGTGAAGTTAGCTGAAGTGGAAGCATTATGGGGACCATGATCTTGCAGTGGATTCTTGTGTATAGTATGATCCGAGTTGGAATTGAATTGCAATCCACCTACTTCGATAGTGTGATTGTCAATAAGGTCTTGAATTACATTTTTCAGTTGTCTACAATTGGAGGTTGTATGCCCTTTGACCCGATGGTATTCACAAACTGTGTTGTCATCCCACCATGCTGGTTTGAATTGTCCGTGGTCATAAGGTTTTATTTCCTAAGTGTGATGACCAAAGTGTTGAATGCATTTCCTTTGGAGTGATCGCCCCAGAATGGGTTCACCTAAATTGGTGTATGTGCGAATTCTAGGAATCTTTGTCTTGGTTGACGATATTGTCCTTGACGGTTTTGACCATTTTGATTGTTCGAAGGAGTATTGGGGGGAGGTGTCGATGTCGTTGTTGGTCTATTTTGTTGTTGTACCCCTTTCAGAGCCAATACGGGGCTTGCAGTCTTGGCGTCTACAACACCATCGTTTGTGACATGTTTATTCTTGACCCAATATTTGTTTTTGTCAGCAGGTGTGTTGGTGTTTGTATTTTTGGAGCCATACTTCAGTTCTCCCTTTGCAATAAGGGCTTTCTCAATTTGGACCCCCTTTTCCACTAATTCTGTGAAGGTTGTGCAACAATGTATTTGCAATGCGAATTTGAGGGGACCTAGAAGTGTTTGGACAAACATGTCGACCTTTTCCCTTTCAGGAATGTCAATGTGACATCGACTAGCGAGGCTTCTCCATTTTTGGAAGAACGGGATAAATGTCTCACCCGACTCTTCTTGTGTGAGATTGCACAAGCTAGTGATAGAGGTGTCCATGTCAATATTGTATGCGTAATTTTTTAGGAACCTTCTTTTGAGCTCATCCCATGATTGGATATCCTTTTGCGTTGAAAACCATTCAATGGCTTGACCCGCCAAACTTTTGGAAAAGAGCCTCATCAGGTATGTGGGTTCGAAGGAGACCCATATGGCTGCTAATTCTCAGATGCTCAATGGATTGGAGCCTTGCCTTGTATTTAGTAGTTAAGGGACACATATCCCCGCGAGTCGCATACGTGAAAAAAGCCTAGTCGACCGGTATGCGCCCGCTTGCTATGAGATTGATTTTCCACCGAGTGAGCATGTTTTGTACTTGCCGCCATCCCAGACCGCTGTTTCGAGTTCATCTGCGGGGCTGCCACGTCTATTATCGCTGATTTCCCGGTACACCGTGTAGCCTGGCGGGAGCATAGGTGTATTGTGGCGGCATGGGTTGTTGTGGCAATGGCGATGTGCGTTGTTGGTACTGAGTTGTGATCAGGGTACAAGCTGATGAGTGTGAATGTTGGATGAGTATGTTGGAATATGTCCCCCAGCTATGCGTGTCGTTATTTGGGGGATGTTGTGACCAGGAATGTTATGATGTACTAACGATGTCATGGGTTGAGTTAGTTGGCCACTTTGTGTGAATTGCTGATTTTGCACAAGGGGCACATTGGCAGTTGTACCTTGGGAGGTAGTGACGTTTGACTGTGTTGTCGTGTTAACGTTTTGTTGTTGTCCTTGTATGAAGATACGTCCTGTGGGTCCTCCCAAAGGATGTTGTGAACTGCTACTGAATGTGTTTGTTGAGGTTGTGTTCATGGTAGTAGATGTAAGCCGTCGTAAGGGGAGTTGCGGATGACTTCGAGGATGCCCCCTGCGGGTATCGCAATACGTTGGGATAACAGAGTGACTGGAATGACGGTCATTATCGTCACGGAACCCAAAGAGAGGTTGTACTGAATTTCAGTAGTGTTGTGGATGTTGTGGATGACTGTGATCCCCCAATAGATGTAGCGTTTATTATATTGGAGATGTTTGGGATGTTGGATGTGGTATGCAATGTCGTTGTGCCAAAAGGGATGTTGCTTGTGGTATTTAGAACTTGACCACTGTGTGAGATGTTGTGAACATTGTTGGCATTAGGATCATGTAATGTGTTAATGTCAAATCCTGGTGGTAACCTAGCTCCTTCACTCAAGAGCATAGCTACGAATCTGTCCCTATCGTGACGGGCTATTGTTTCAGCCAACTGGTAGGCCTCTGGGTCTTGTGTCAATGCTTCTATGTGTTCTTGAAGGAGTTGACCATTTTCATCTCTTTGCATGTAGCGCTCGAATGAGTTGTTAGGTAAGGATTGTGTTGTCACTAGAGGTTGATTGTCTAGATTGGTAAAGGGATCATTTGCGGTCCAATTTGAGTCATGTGGAGGACTGTTGGGATCTGGCATGAAGTTTTCCATTTGTCTTTTTTGCTTTTGAAGTCTGGTTTCGACCATAAATGAGCTTGCTCAAAGGGGATGTCCACTAAATGCAAGTATGACACTAGGTGAAGTCTAAGGTTCAAATTGACGACTAAAATGACCACTGTTTTTTTTTTTTTTTTGAATTTTTGAATTTTTGTGAGTAAGGTATGCAATGTGGATGCAATGTAAAATGAGGCTATCTAAGCACTTCTGAGCTTGAACTTTGTTTTCGATGTGGACTGCTAGAGGACTTTGTTGTTAATGACAAGGTGACAAGATGACTAATGAGTCTTCCTAACTAGACTTTTGAGTTGGAAGAAATCTCACCAAAGAGGACAATGACTAAAAGGATGTTTAATGACTTGGTCCAAAAGGGTCTAATTTCGAAAACAATGATTTTGCTAAGGGGTGCTTGAGATTTGCCTACTCCTAAGTATGCAAGATATGAGCCTAGGGGCAATGTAATGTTGAATGTATGATACTAAATGGGGTGAGGTATGAAACCTAAGGTGATCAATGCAAGCTAAGGGACAAGACTTTGAGCAATTTCAAATTGGTTTTCTGGCAGAATACTTTTGATGACGGAGTTTGACAAATGGTTGACAGTTTGGAGGTCTCTGGTTTTGACTGT
>VDFB02023699.1:0-15371 GCA_007258455.2 Sequoia sempervirens | reverse complement strand
GCAAGAATAAGACCAATTATAAAACTTACAAAACACAATAAAAAAATCAAAATGGATAAAATAATATTTTTGAGTGTGTAGGATCACTAGAGTCTTGAATGCAATTGCATCAAACACACCAAGTAAGAAGTTTATGAGAATGAATCATAAAATAGAGGCTATGGCATGACCACACTTTAGAAAAGTACATAATTCACAATTGTAAGCTTGATTATTGAAATAAATTACTCAAAACATTTCTTCCTTCACTTCATTTAGCATTTTTCTAGGATAAATCTCATCTCCCTCTACTAAATCATTCACCATCCTTCACAACTCTTATGGACTTCTATCAACCATAGATTGACCTCCTCCTAGAGTTTTTCTTCTCCAACATCTTCTTTCTCCTTTTGTGTGATTCGACCCATCACTATTTATCAACCTCCATCAAAATATTTTTATCTATTATTCACTCTTCATTTCACTTGCACATAAATCATTAGAAGCAATTTAAAAAATAATAATGATCCCCTTATCTACTTTTGTAAATAACTTACTATCTCAACCATTGTAGCTTCCATTTCTCACAGTATCTCAGGTATAGATCTTCACTTTGTGCATCTAGTACCTTATCAAGGTACCCATCTTCATGTTGCTTCTCATTGACCAACACTTGCATTTCCTCTATAGGAAAAACATTAGTATAAAAACTTATGATCACATGAACAATTTCAAGGAATCTATTTTCATCCTTTTTTTTTGTCATTCTCTATTGCAATTAAATATTCATGCGAAGAATTGCTTGTCCTAGAGAACTCTTTGATCTTCTTCATCCCCACTTCAAGAAAGAGATTGTCTTAATCAAATCCATGATAAAAAATAGGGCCTCCATAAGTCAACATTTCATTTGTTAAATCATCTACTACCTCAAAACGAACTTTTGTAACAACACTTTTATCTTTTACAACTTGTGCTTCTTGAATATCCATCACCACCACATTGATCTATTTTTCATTATCCTTTAGCTTGAGGTCCTCATCTTATCTATCTTTAAATTCCTTGATATGTGCAAACAAAATAATATAAGACAAATTGAGGTACTCAAAATCTCTCTTTTTCTCTTATTCTTCTAATCTCATCTCTTTTTCTTTTAAGATTTACAACATCTCAATTATCTTTGCATACATATTCTATATCATTTTATAGTTTCTTTTTTACAAAATCCTCTCTTTTCTCTCCAAAAGGGAAAATTTCATATATGTCTTCAAGGCTATCCCTTTCCTCTTTCCAAAAGACATTTCTACACACATTCTCATAACTCACAATTGGTATTTTCAACATCCTACAGACATCCTCTATGCAAAATTTGCATTGTAAGATACACACTTCAACTCCCCTCTGCCCACTTTCACATAATGAAGGACATTAATGTAGCTTCTACCCAGATCTACCTTTGCTAGAGGACAACCAACCTATGTTGACACAAAATTAATTCTCTTTAACACCATTTCTCTCTCACAACTCAATCTCATTTCCTCAAGGCATATCCCAATGAGTTATTTATTCATACAACTATCCTCAACATTCTCAATGAATATACTCATTCCTATAGCACATGATTCAGTCTAGGATCAAGTGCCCACTCAAAGATAATTTATCTCATAGATCATTATTCAAATTCAAAACATCCACTTACCACAATAAGAACTCACAACCTTTTTCCAAACAGCAACAAACCTTCAACTAAACTATGAATTACAATCCTTTCCATTACACACCCTTACAAAACTCATTAGAAAAAAAAAATACATTTTGTAAAACCTCTCCATTCTGTCCCTTGTCTCCTATATATCGCAAATCCTTACATATATATCTTTAAAATGTCTAAAAGGCACAAGAGGAATTGAAATGTCTCTTTAGGAGATTGACGGTAGCCAAAATAACAAACATAACAAAAAAATGATGCGATGAAATGGCGAATAATCAAGGGGGATGAAAGCTATCATAATATTAAGAGGATCATAGAATACTATAGAATATGATATACTGTTGATATGACTTATACACCCACCATGAAGGAATAACAATTAGTTGTCACTAGCCTTGAAAAGCAAGACCACAACCCTTTTTGGATGAGCAAAATTTTTAACTATCGCCAACCATAGTTGAAGTGTCATAATTAATTTAATTGCCCACTATATTTTGGCATTCGTTCAGAGGATCAATGCAAAGATTTTAATACCCACGTCTACAAAAACATATAATGATGGGTCCAAGCACGAAGGAGCATCCAACATCGGAATACAGCCTATCAAAAGATAATGGCGAGTTGCCAAACAAATAATGTTCCATGAAATATGAATCAAACTGGTCGTTATTAAATGGGACCTCAAATTGGCAAATTAGAATTGAATTTTTGTACATTAAATATTCACAAATCACACCAACTGTCGGACCTGCAAAATGAAATAGAAAAGAAAATCAAAAGGGTTTAAAATTTGTTTTTTGGGCATTAGGATCATTAGTGGCCTAAATGCTCCTACAACATATATTTAAATATATTAAATATTAATATTTTTTCTTTCACTTTTTAAATATTATAATTTATTTGAATGATTTAAAACTATATTTTAAGTGGTCTTTTTTTAAGTATTTATGAATTATTGAGATAATATATCATACATGATGGTTTGAGTTTTGTTAATCCACTTTCTAGTAGGGATCTTTTTGTTCTTTGTAGAAGTAGTCAAAATGTATGGTGGACATGATTCTCTATTATATGCTTTTCAACACTCACTAAGAATAGTCAAAGATAGATATGCTTGTGGTTGGCCTCAACCCTCCTAATTGCTTTTAGCATCGTCTAAGCCTTGTGATTGAGATGTCTTTGGATGGTTGGATAGTTGACAATTTCCTTGTCTAGCTTTGATCATTTCTCTTAATTGTGACACTCAACCTCCTACTAAAAAAAGGAAGAGAAAAGTGTTATTATGGATTGGAATCCTATTCTTGATGGATGAGATAGCTTTGATCTTAGAAGAAAACTAGATGATCACAATCCTCTTTGACCTCCTAGTGATTTAATTATTTCTATATTTCTTATTTTTCATGTTGGATTTAAATCTTAACCTTTCTTAAACTTTGGAGTGTGACTTTTTCTACACAATTTATATTTATTTTTGGTAAAAATATTTCTTTATACAAAGAAATATAACACACTTATTCATTAACACTCTTGATGGTAGATATATGTCATTGTATGGTCACCATTTTGTGTTGCTCAATCACTTTCGCCATGGTAAGCTGGTGTCTTTCCCTTTTTACCTGTTGATGTCTTTGGAAGAAGGGATTTCAAATTATAGGACAAACCCTAGAAATCCCTTTTTTGTATGAAGATTTGATGTTGCTCATTGTTGAGTTTATCAAAGAAAATTGTATTATTAGAGCCCCTCGGTCCCATGTTTCCAAGAAGAAGGGGGAAAAGAGTGGGAAATGCTAGATTTAAGAAATTCAGGAGAGTGAGGGTACAGATTTGCAGGGTTGGTCCAATGGCTATGATACCAACCTGGATTATACTCTTTCTACTGGTGGTGTGAAGCCCTAAACTTCCAAGGCTAAATCTCTCCTCCTGCATGGTAAACGTAAATTGAAGGATGCCTTTTGTGGAGGGTTCTAAGGAGGGTTTTGCTGGTAAGAAGGCTAAAGGTAGCGCAAAGGATGTGGGTGAGAAATTTTAGGGGGTGGCAGAGAATATTCAAGGTGATGATTCAGGTATTGGTGGGTCCCTTGTGGCTGGTAAGAGGAATTCAGTGGTCAATCTGGACGACTCTATGCAAGTTTCAGTGTCCAAGGATAGGGGGAAGGCCAAGCTTTTCTCTAAGGGTTTTCATGAGGAGCATCCTCCAGCTAGTTTGCATTAGGGTAGGGGTGTGTTTTGGGGGGCTATGGATTTCTTGTAGGCTTCTGGTATGGTAATAGAAGGGGTTGATATCTTGTTTAATCTACTTATGTAGCTTGTGCAAGAGGTGCAGGACCTCCACAACAAACATGATACCATCGCCTGTTGCAACATTTCTACTCTTCATGGTCTCAAGGAGAAGGACTCTATCTTTGGGCTTACCAGGTCTTTAAATTCTAGTGTCAAGGTTGTGTGGTGGACGAGCTTGCTAGTTTGAAGAGTGACTATGGTCTGAGGTTGGCTCTATTGGAAAGACAAAATTGGCAGCTTTGAAAGGATTTGGACATGATTTTAAACATTAGTAGAGATAAGTTGGAAGCCTCGGCTGAAGGTGTGATTTTCCTCAATAAGAAGGCGAAGGAATTGACTGAGAAAGGACTATTTGAGGAACATGTGACTATGGAACATGGGGAGGGTGTTGGGATGGATGTGCATACCATGAACTTGGATGCTGGACTGAGTGTGCGTACTCGAAGCAAAACAAAGAAAGGTAAAAAGGTCCCTGCTCATGATGTTGAGGAAATCATGGAGATGCATGACAGGTTGGCATCTAAGGATTTGGATATGAAAAAAATGCTTAAATAACTACTCTAATGGTCGTTTGGTGTGTCTCTCTGGTTTTTGTGTTAGATGTTTTTGTCTACTGATGGTCTGTTGATGGTCTATTTTTTATTAAGGAAAAAAAAGTTTTGAAGGGGCCTTGAAACCCTTTAACAACAAGCAAGAGAAAGATTTAGCAAAATAAGTACCCAAGAAAGGAATTAAAACAAGATAGGAAGCTATCAAAAGAGAACATCAAAACTAGCTAAAAGGAAACACCACAAAAGAACTCACAAAAACCTAGCAAAAAACCCACCATTAGTCCATATTCTTTAGGATATCTACCACCTCCTGTTCTAGTTTGTTCATATTACGTGCATCTTTCTTGATTTCCTAGATGTTAACTTAGGCCTTATCAACCTTTCTATTAAGGTTTGCTCTAGTTCTTTTACTCTGCCCACCATAACCTTCCTGACTATGTACTTTTTCCACCTCCTCTTCCAAAGTAATCTTGTCTTGATAAGCATTCTCAAGACTGTCCACCATCATATCCATTGCGTTAGCCATGGATTTTAAAATCTTATGGCTAGTATTCATCACCACCTAGATTGACTCTTTTATGTTCTTGAGTTTTTCCTCCATAGCCGATAGCTTCTCATTATGATTTCTCTTAAATTTCTCAACATCTTCAACAGTTCTCTTGAGGCAATCCACCATATACTTCTTTTCTTCCTTAGTCCACAATTCTGTGGTCTTCACTTTGTCTCTAGCAGTGTTGTTGAGGAACTTAGGTCTTTCCAACTTGCTATTCATAGCCCTTTGTTTCAACTTAATTTCCTTAATCTCAAAAAACACCCATCTCATCAATCTAAAGAAATCCACAGACCCATTACGATTAATAGCCAAAATATTTGCAGGGAACTCATGTTCTTCTTTGAAATAATGATCTTCAACCCTGAGGTCATCAGGATAACAAGGTTTGTCCTCTCTATCAGTGGTATGGTAGCTAGAACACTTGGATGAAGAATTTGTCTGAGAGTCCTCGGTAATAGGGGTTTTACCTTTAACCTTGGACTTAGCCTCATCATTGCCAAGGGTCACAACCTTAGTACCACCTTTAGGGGTCAAAAATCCATGTTTAGAGGGGACACTAACCTTCTTTCTTTTGTTACTCCCCTTCTTCAGAGACTTAGAGTTCTCACCCTCCTCATTCTCCAGATCAGTATCCCATTCCTCCTCAGTGTAGCTTGCGCCCAATTCCTCTTTTCCAGAAATAGAGTCGGGAGAAAGGGACTTTTGGACAAAGTCGACTGGGATTTGAAATGTTTAGAAATTAAAACTAGTAAACCCTCATGAAGAATAGGGTATTTAATAGGGTTCGTATAATGATCATTGAGTCTAGCATTCAAATAGGTAGCCAAATAGAAAGGGATGGAAACCCTAACTTGATGCTGGAAGTGATTGAGGAGCACAAAATGGTAGCCAAAGACCCTGGTGTATCTCCCATCTAAAGTAATATACTCCATGATCACTTTCATCACCTTTTGCCAAACCTTCTTTATATTCCTGATATCGTAGCAACTTTTGGAAGCCATGCACAACTTTTCTTCTTCCTTTTCTATCTTCGAAAATTTCTTCATCGCCATTTTTGAGAGTTTTCTATCCCTGTAAAATTTCAAACCCTCCATAGGAAGACCGGTCACTTCAGAAATGAGCTACTCATCAATGGTAATTTTCCTACCACAAAGTTTAATTTTACCATTCTTCCATTCCTTAGCAAATAATTTGGTGACCTCTGGGTCCCAACCATGAAGTTTTTCAATATAGGAGGTGAGCCCTCCTTTTTCCAACACAGGCCATACTTTAGTATTGGTCCTCAGCCCCTCACAGTCAGTCGGATCAACACAATGAATGATCTCCTCCCATATTTGTAGAGTAACAAACTTGATCAGAAAATGCCCACAGAAGACTCTCTGTAAGACCCATAAAGCATGTGAGGCATGAAAGATCATGAATCCTTGGGTACGCCTACCAACTAAGAGAAATAATTAAGTAGCAATTCCATAGCTGCATGACAAGACCCTTCTCATGCATAATCATTAATTGATAGGGGCATAAGATATCTTCTCGTGAATTGTGTCAAGCCTTAAAAGGGCTAACATGTCCACCTCCAGAGTGTCTCCACGTTGCCATGTGATTTTCTCATTTGTCCAAACACCCTTATTAGCAAAAAAATCCACCACCATATTACTTTCCCAGTAAGAATGGGAAATATAGCAATTTTGAAAAGTGCTTATGATGTTTTTGGATAGATTAATCCAGCTTTCTATAGTCCATGATGGCTTTTGAAGACCTTTAATACATTGAATTATATTATTAGAGTCCCCTTCAAGCCACACATTTTTGTAATTCAATTGATGAGCAAGAAATAAAGCTTGGTATGCCCCTATAGCTTCAGTGAGATGGTTGGTCTGGGTGCCCAAGGGGAGTGCCACCGCTGAAATAAAAATGCCATTCTCATCCCTTATTACTCCCCCACACCCAGCTGGCCTAGGATTACCCTTAGCCACCCCATCAAAGTTAATTTTAACCTAACCAAGAGGAGGAAGACTCCATTGAATGCCATCCCTAACACCCTCAACCGAATTAAGGGGAGAAAAAATATCCATTTTAATCCTCCATGCCTCAACAACTCTGACCTCATAATCTTGGAAAGTGACCCTAACTTTAACTTTTGTTTTACTACTTAACCCATTTAAATTCTCTCCCAATGCTCTGCAAATTTTACTGAAAACAATTTCCTCTAAGAGAGCATGGTCTCTAAAGATCCTATTATTGTGTTCTTTCCAAATACCCCACACAAGGTGTGGAAATATGTACTCCCAGAGCAACTTTAGCACCTGATTGTTTGACGGAGAATTCCAGTGGCAGTAGAAGTCCCAAATAGAACCAGGAAAGACCCAGCTAAGGTTCCACGGCTCCAAAACCTTGCACCATATATTATAAGCAAAAGGATAGAGAAGAAATAGGTGTGACACCATCTCAGCCTCTACACAACAAATATAGCATATGTTAGGAAGAGAAATACCATGTTTACAAAGAATAATTAGCTTGTTTTTTGTTGCTTTTGGGTGGGCAGTCCATTGTTTCATGTTTACTACCACTGTCTCTTTTTGTTTAGGGTTTCAAGTACCCTTCAAAACTTGTTTATCATTAATAAAAAACACAATTATTCATTAAAATTAATAATCAAATCACTCCCTCTATTTTAATAAAATAATAAATAAAATCTATATATAATATGCTAAGATATATTTTTGAAGGCCTATGACACTTTTAGTGAGGAATTTATCATTGGGATTATCATATATATAAAGTAGCAAACTTATATCAGTCTATTTCTTTTTTTTTTTGTTGAAAATGTTAATTTTGACAAAATTTATTAGTGTATATTTTTGTTCAAAACTCTTTACTGATAAGTGAGATCAACTTGGGACTATTTTTGGGACTATTTCTACAAAACCATCATGTAAAGTAAATATTAGTAGTTCTACAAACTTAATATGACATTTACCCCAATCTGTCAAGATATACATAAATTAAGATACAAACAAATTCAACCTATGATTGTGAAATGTAGATTTTAGGGACTGAGAATGCTTTGTCTCTTTTATTCAATAAGGGTCTTTCACCTAATGAAAAGAGATAGATCTCACACTCAAAATGTAGAGGGTTTATTCAAATTAAGATGTTTGTGATGTTACATGAGCTAAATGAGATGATCTAAATGCAAATAAGCTATTGAATTGATCAAATATGAATGCAAAACTTAAGAAAATAGTGATGTTTGAAAATACATTGTGTAATACAAAATCACCTACAAATGAATGGAAAAATGTAACAAAAATGAATCATATTGAAAGTGTGCACTTGAGATATGCATGAGGACTAGAAATTACTTTTGGAATGCTGCTGATGCTAAAATTTAGGCTTGGCGGGACTCATTCGCCATTCTGGGTGAATTAGTCCTAGTTCTGCCAAATTGTACTAGTACCCGTTTTTGACAAAAGGGTATCTAAAAATGTAAAAATCCAAAAATTGACCTTGGGGTGGGACTCATTCGCCACCCATGGTGAATGAGTCCACTTTTGAATTTTTGGATTTTCAAAGATGGATTCCAAAGCTTCCGATCTGCAGTTTGATGCCCTACAGGCGTCTTCTTCTAAAACTCTGATTTATGGGTTTGAAAATGAGATTTTGTTGATATTTTGACTTGTTGAATGAGAAGAAGACTTAAGCAACCTTGAAACTTGATCTTCAATGATTTCCAAGCTTCCAAGAGTCCTAAATCTGCAAACACACAAGACAAGAGAGAGAGATGTTGAATGTTAGGGCATGGGGGTTTGCCTTGGTCAAACACCGTTTAGGTAATTAAACCAAAATGATGAAATAATGGAATGAAACATGCAATAATGGAATATATTACCTTTCCATGATGATATATCTTGAAATTATGCAGCAAAACATGAAGATTCAGCCCTTGAATGTCATTAGAGGCTTTCTTGATATCTTGCAATGATAAAACCCTATGTTACTTGAGATGAAAGATTGGTGGATGAATAATGAAGAATGGATGTGAATTAAATTAATGGATGTAAAAATGAGTTAAGAGAGGTTATTTTATAGGAAATTCACCTTATTTTCCTGTTAATTAGATCCCTAAGGCCAACATGGAGAAAAATTAAACTTAAAACCTAATTTTTTCCACTCAAAACTCTAAAAAATGGCTCAAATGGGACTCATTTGCCACTACTGGTGAATGGGACACAGGACTAATTCTCCACTAATGTTGAATGGGTTCATAGGGAGCCCATTTTTGCTATTTGGAGTCTTGAAATAAGTAAATTAGGCTTATATGATGACTATGTGGAGTTATTTGATCAAATTATGCCTCCAAGATGCACAATATGGGTTAATAGGGGCCTATTAGTGATGATGTAGAATTTCCAAGCTGAGGGATTGAGGACACAAAATTCAATGTGAAAGTGTGATTAAATAAACTTTACAACACTAAAATGAGGTTCACATAGCCTGGGGAGGCACAAGAACCAATTCAAATGTGCAAGACACATTACAACACTAGTTTAACATTAAGTTTAAGTTATAAGACTTCTAGATTGATGTAATAATGTTATTAAACAAATTTATAATGTTGAATTAGGGAGAAATTAGTTAATTAAGTCTAGAAAAGCGTGAAAGTGCTTTACAAGACTTTACAACACCTTTACAAGATGTCATTAAAAACATGTTATTTGATTTGCAAGGGTTAGATACCTAATGTGGATGCATAAAATGCCTCAAAAATTGAATCAAGGCCCATTCAGGTCCATTTTATCATGAATTAAAAAATGACAATCACCTTCAAAACTTTTATTTGGCATTAAAAATAAATTAAAAAATATTAAAAATAAACTTATAAAGTTAAGAGAGACTAACTTGAAACCATTTCTCTAATAATGTAGTGGTAAGGTATCAAAGGTTCCCATCAATAGTCCCACCTCCCTCTCCATATTTTCAGTCACAACTTCAAGTTGCGTTGTTTTAGGGAATAACAGAGCCGCATCTTGATTTGCTTCATCCATGACTTCAACAAAATTATTAACTATTTGATATATTGAAAAACATGTTAGGAAAATGAAGGTGTCTCAACCTTTGATATTTCTTAGCATTGATTGTTTAGTTATTTAATGTGATAATTATCCCATGTTGTCTTTTTAGTTACAACTTGCAGTTTCTATTTACAAGTCAAGTTGGACGTTACCATTTACAAGTGGAGTTGTGCATGAAGGAATTTTCTATTTTCATGTTAAGTTTACATGGAATTTGAGTTTTGGAGGTGCAGTTATCTTTTGACATGTGTAGGTTTAGTGACAATTGGTAGTTGCAATATTACATGTGGTGATAATTGGAAATTTAGGATTATGCACATGTGTAGTGGTTTTCGAACTTTCCATGTTGCATCTTCACCATTTGGCATTCAATTTTATAAATGTCCAATCAATGCATTGTAAGCTCCTATATGTTAAGTACTTGTATTTTGGAGTTGGACGAAAATAATTTGTCATTGTAGGATTATTCTACTAGATTTCCTCTAAAAGAGCAAGATGTAGTCTCTATGTTAAGGTTGTGAGCCTATAGTGTATTGTAACTATATTTTTGCAAATTAGTACATTGGTTCGATGCTTTGGAGTGTGGGGTTTTTTACCCAAAAGGGTTTTCCCCACATATATATTTTTTTCTTCTCTTTTTCCTATCTTTCTTTCATTCTTCATTTTTATCATTCTTGAAATGTTATTTTACATGCCATTATGCTACTAAAATTTTCCTAGATCTAGAACTACATCATCTTTCCTCTAAGGCTTAATGCTTGGGAAATTAAACTGTGTCTATTTCTACTTTAAGGCATAGTAGAATGTGCTTGTATCAAGTTGTTGAAATTTGATTTCTTTAATGAAACATAAGATATTGAAGGTGCATATTAGTTCTCGAAAGGATTTTTGAGTTCACCATTTCTTTTCAAAACATACCCCAAAAAAGGATAACGTGGAGTATTTGAGTGGGGAGAGAAATAGGTGAATTTAATGTTCACTTTTCATTTACATAAAAGGACATCTATCGACTACATATAAACTACATGCTTGATTATACTCATAGCTATCAATTGCATATAAACTACATTCCTAATTCTACTCATAGCTATCAACTACATATAAACTACATACCTGATTCTACTCTATAATTTGGGAATATCTTTGCTAAGACATGAAATACCTCTACTCAGATCTGAAATACTTCTATTGACATCGAAAAAATTGTTCATATGAATCTTCATGTATACTTAATTGAAAGTGGAATATTGTTGATTTGATTTGTAGCTTAAAAGAAAAAAACTACATTGCACAAATTATTGACCTCCTTATGCCACGACTATAGATGCCTCTCAACATAATTAGATTATTATATTGATGAAATATAAATTAGAACATTATATTATACTTGTTTATAATAATTATTTATAATATACTAATAATTTAATGTATGGTATATATAGTTATATAAAAATATAACAAGTCAAATTATATAATATAATAAATATTAAAATTATGTTATATGATTTAAAATTAAGAAAGGTCCACAAACCATCAAATTTCAATCCTATTCATTATTATAGAGTAGGAGGTACAAGAAACTTTAAGCATGATCAATCCAATATTTTTGATTCACATATTGACATTAAATTGAATAAGAAACTTTAAACATGATCAATGTAATATTTTAAATTTACATATTGATATTAAATTGATTTTCATTTATCCCACTCTAATGAATCAACTATTCTAATAATATTAAGTCTAAAGGGTATGTCTTGCGGGATCATCGATGCGAAAAATAGGCCCTTAAGTGGCAAAAATTGAGAAAAATGGGTGTTGAGGCAGCTTGGCGTAAAATATTTGAATAAGTTATCTATATTATTTCAAAATACTAAGAATAGAATTTGGCGAAAATTGAATGTAGTTTCACCACAAAATACTATAGGTTTATTTAAAAATAAATAAAATCTATTTGGTGAAAATTTTAAATTTCAATGCAGTAGTACTTAAATTTCCGGGAAAAAATAAGTAGGTGTCTGAATGACCACCCTAACCACAATAAAATGATAATATTTTTTTATAAGATTTTAGATATAAGTAGAGGACTCACGTCCCGATGTGATGCATATTTTTTGTAATTTTTTCTGAGTAAATAATTAATTATGAATTTTTATTGCACAAGGAAATTTTAGAAAATATAGAAGCACAGTCTGTCGACCACCTTAGCTTGGTCAGGGCTTTTTTTCCTTGAAATTAATTTTTCTTTTTAATCCTATAGTATGTGAGCATAGAATGTGGCTAGCATGTTTAGAAAAGTTCAAAAATATGATGCACCATTGAAATTTATAGATGTTTTCAATCAACTTTTTATCGATCGAGGCTTTTTGAAGTGCTTAATTCTAATAGAAAATGAATAATAATTATTCATTAAATTCAAATTAAATCATATTTTATATTTTTTGAGCTGAGAATCTCCTCTAAAACCCTTTTTGTTTTCATTAATTTTGGGTGAAAAAATTCGTCAGGCTATACAGCCATAATATTGCCACTTTTTGAAGCACCATGATCCACGCACATACCCTAAGAGCAGTGACCCTTAATGACTTATTTTTGCATATATCATGATCACTTATTAAGGTGAGAGGAGTCCGGCCGCTTAATGACTTGCATTTATATACTTATTGTGAGGATATTTATCTTGAACTTTGAAAGGAGGAATATTTGTTTTAAAGATAATTGAGTTTTAGAACAATAATATTGTTGAATGTGTGAGATTATAAGATAATTTAATATGATAATAATTGATTTCAATGTGGTTTCTAATCCCTCCAACATAATTATCAATCTACATTGGATGATTCTATTAATGGATATGGTAAGTTATTTAATTGAAATAATAATCTATTTTCCCAAATTTTTAGATCTTCCTCACAACACTGAAATAACATATAATGTTGTAATTAATGAGATCATGAATATGACTAACTTTGGCCAAATAGTAAAACAAGATCACAAACCTTCACTTTGGTAGTGGATGTTACATCCATTGTTAATGAAATTCTCATTTTGATCAATAATATTTTATAGAACACTTTTCATTGAATTGTTTAAGGAGAATAAAATTGGTAAATAGTGAACATCATTGAATCATGAAGGAAAATAAAATTAATGAGAAATGGAGATTATCATTGTAGCTTATATTGCTTTCACTTTGATTAAAATAAATTGTTACCATTTAGTTCAAAGCATAGTAGTGTCTCAATTTTTGCATAAATAATATAAAAGTTGAAAAAAAAGAAAAAAATTATAAGAAAAATACTTATATTTCAAAACATTCACACACACACACACACACACACATATATATGCATGTATATATACATATCCATACATGCATACATACATCCATACATATATACATACATTCATATACATATACATATACATATGCATATACATATATATACATAAAGTTCCACATTTTTGTAAATGAGATCATTGCTATTGAAATTATATCACAAGAATGTATTATTTCTATGTTTCAAAAATTAATAGTTTTAGTTTGAAAAATAGATCTAAAAAATTTATCAAATGTATAATTTGAAACACAATAATTTTATTGAATTTTAGATACATAAGCTCAAATTTTTTTATAAATTAGTGAGAATGTAATGGAACAATGAATATTTTTAAAGTTCTGAAGTGTCTATATATTTGGCAACTTATAATTTAGCAAAGTATGTAACAATAGTGTTTTTTTGAATTATTTCATGAATTTGCAAGTATAATGTTGAACATTCTTTGGTTGGAAAGAGCAGTATCAATTCCATAATTGTATTAATAAAAAAATAAAAATATATTCTCTATGTCGTTGTCACTTTTGTAAAACAATGCATTAACACCTAATTTAAAATAATTTCACTGTCAACATATTTTTAAGAAAATAAAATCTAAAATTTTTCTACTTCTTGAAAAACACATTTAACTCTTAAAATATGTAATTTAAATATCTATTTTATTTCTTAAAATTATAAAATCATTAAAAAATCCTCGAAAACAATTATTACATTAAGCTTTGATTGAATAATTACTCTTATCGTATAATTTAATTTTAAAAATTAATAAATATACTAATAAATACAAACATTCATTCAAAACTTCTCCATTAAAACCATATGCCGCCATTTTGAAAGCTGAAAAGAAATGAAACAAAAGTTAAGACCATGTAAACAATCGCATGATATCCATGAACCTCTTGAGACGTCCCATTGCTGTGATGATGATGATGATCATTTGTACTACCAGGTGGAGTAATCGGTGACTTCTTCTTTTTCATTACGGAAGGCGGTCTCACCATTACCACTGTATGTTGAGAAGAAAATAGCATTGAAGCATTTTCAGACAATACAACTACCGTATTGTTCTTATCCAGACCGCTGATTTTCCTCACTCCTGTTATCGTGTTGATGGACTGAGAGGTCACTAAAGATGCCCCTGTGATCAACACAATAATCAACATAGATCTGATCTTAAGAGGATTCTCCATGCCTGACATTCTTTGGGCTTGATAGCTTGTCGTGCTATGTGTTACAGTAAACCCCCAAACTGTAATTCTTGATTACTGACAGCTTGTACCGTTGTGTATTATTTCACAACTGTAATTCAGCTTTGCTCATGAAACTTTAGTGATCACAGATTTGTTGAACGCTACGCAATTAAGTAACGGGGTTGTTTGTTGAGGATAGGGAAAGGATACTATTTACCCACTTGCTAAAAAGTCTAAAGTTTTTGCCTGTGCCCATCTAATCTTCTTTTAGAATTATCGAACGACGCGGTTTCTTTAATAAAAGAAGCAGCCACGTACTGTTAAGGTTTTAAGCTTTAAAAAAGATATGCCTGGCATGAAATGTTTTGTTCATATTCTATCGTGGGCTACTGTTTTTCTTTTCTGTTTTTATGCTTTATTTGGGTTTTTACCGGCGAAGGGTGACTAAAAATGTCGGTAGATCGGTGAGAACTGGGAAATATAAAGGGCACTCTTTCCTTTAATACGAAATTCCCCACCACTTGAAAAAAATAGCATAGCAGTGTATTCCAGACAATTTCTTTATCGGATGGTGTGACTTGTGGCAAAGGAATATAGGACCCAACTTCTCCAAAAGAGTTGGCACTTTGTGGTTAATGTGACAGTACTTTGGGGGTGGGTATGTTTAATGTAGAATTGAGTCAGTTTAAGTTGGATT
>VDFB02023698.1:0-22039 GCA_007258455.2 Sequoia sempervirens | reverse complement strand
ACCACCACCAAAGCCACCTCCAGAGCTGCCACTAGTGTGACCTCCGCTAGAACCCCTACCAGAGCCACCGCCACCAGTAGGGCCTTCGCCAAAACCACCTCCACTTCTGGAACCACCACCATGACCTCCACCGGGACCACTTCCACCAACACCACCCCCGCTGCCAAATCCACCACCGCTACCAAAGCCTCCACCACTCATCCCGCCAAAACCTCCACCACTAGAGGTGACAGGAGGGGTAAAGCTAAAGCCCAAGGGGATCTTGTTTACTTTGACAGTTTTGGGTTTTTCAGAGATAGACGGGATGGTGATAGAAGGGACCGCGTCAGCCATGTAGACAGACATGGGAGTCATCGATACTCCTAACTGTCCTTCATAATCTTCAAAAGTGGCTCCTCGCATAACACTAGGAGTGTTCGAAGGAGCACACGCTTTTGTCAGACTAGTAAGACTAGCCAGGAGTTCCAAGCCTGTTCAATCTTTTCCAATCATGCACTTTAATTCACTAATGACCCGAGCGGCTCTAGCCATCTTCAGGTTTCTTTCCAAATGATTTTCCAAAGCACCCAACCCCTTGCTAAGGGTGGAGACATATTCCGAAGGGATTTGAACAGATTCATACTCGTCCACTAACGATGGTGTAGGGGATGTAGGAGGAGTGGGGACGTGATTGGTCTCATCAGATAATCCTACCTCACCCCTCGACAACTGCTCCTGTGCTGCCACACTAACGGCGGGACCAGAGAAAAGGCCCGTAGAAAAACCGATAGTGACCTTCATCCTTTCCATCGGGAGGTGTCGTACATTTCTCCTAACAATATACCCAGAAGTTGTGGACTGGGTTGTGATACTCATAAACCTTCACAACACTCAGGCATACAACATTCACGAAGTACATGAGAGAGGTCTCAACACCAACAGATGAATAGACATTAAATCATGTCAAATTCACCAAAAATGTAAGAGAGGGGGATCGACCACGTTCAAGGCCCCAGGTCACGGAGGGCCAAGAGCGGAAGGCTGCCCTAACTTACCTCAGCTTAATGGGGAGTTAGGGAATGCAGGACGAGAATGATGAGGACTATAAGGTCCTTCGATCACTCTACAGACCCGAAGTACAAAATGGGGCTAGGCGAGCCGATTTTCGGGTTAAACACTATGCCTCAAAAAGTTCTTTGTCTGAGACAGAAGCGCGGTCCCGGGACTCTCAAGTGTGTTGCCGTCCGTATGACCAGACAACTAAAGAGACAAGGTAACGGCCCAGCTAACTACCACTAAAGGGCCAAAATAACGCTATTAAGTAAACAAAATATTCTCTAATATGATAAAGTAAAAATGTGAGAGTTAGGGTGGCAAGAATGATCTCACAAAGAAATTTGTTTGCTAGCTAGCTCTCCAAAAGCACGTTCACCTACACACAAGGAGGAGGAAAAATATTGGGTGGCTGTATATGGGCCTGCCTCAGTTAGACCCCCATTTAGTTGTTTCCACCTCCACAAATAGCCAAAAAAGCGAGTATGATAAAGAAAGTAATGTAATGAAGAACACTAAAACACTATAAAACAGTAAATGTGCTTACTCAACCAAGTAATAGAGGAGAGGAGTGGGAAGCTTACCACCTCCACCAAGAGCACTCAAGGCTAATGGAGGAGGGAATGAGAGTAGTCAAGCCTTTGCTGCAATGGTGTTGTCCCACACTTGCTCTACTAAAGTCATGGAGTGAAGTTGTTGCTGCTAAGGAGTGCAAAAGTGCTTAAGATTGCTTGAAGGGATGCAAAAGAACCTTGTGAAGTATGCAGGAGGGAATTTGAAGGAGAGATGAAGAAAACAACCATATTCGGGTCAATCGGCCGAAGAGGGCGTTACAAATCGACTGCCAATGAGAAGTGTAACGCCTTTGCAGGTTTGACTGCAAGAATCTGCCAAGGACGTAAGCGCGCTGTGAGGACGTTTGCGCGCTGCGCGAACGTCCCCAATAGAAATTCTTCCACTGATGCTCAAAACAGACACCAAGTGGAATGAAAGCAGTGGGCTTAGGTGTAATTAAGCCTTTGAACTTGGTTTTCTAAGGTGGAGAAAGGCAAAAGGGGAATTTGCATAAGGGGTGCAAATTCACTCTTATACACAACCATCCACCAAAGAGGCTAGATCTTGTAGGGGTCCTAAATACACGTCATCTCCAACAGAACCTTGAGATCCAACACATTGGCAATAACCTCTCCAAATTTTGGGTGTAGTCTTCATCATATCTTCAACAATGAGCTTGATCTCATGAATGAAGAGAATATGTGGTTTATGATCACAAACTAAATCACAAGTAGCCTTTTGTCTAGGGACGCTACTCAAACCCCTAACATCCCAAGATATCACAATCACTTATGAGAGGAAACAAAGTGGGTGTCCAATGTCTTAACAACACCAAATTCCACCAAAGATTTTCCCATAATCTTCATCTTCTCCAAGTCCTTCCTCCTTTAGCCATCTTATCACCGGTCACTTTCTTTAAGCTCTTCTGGTGGATGCCTAGGGGACGCCCATTCTTCTTCTTACCATCATCCTTGGGCCCAAAATCAGTATCCAACTCATTTAACCTGTCAATACCTGTGTGCTCATGAGGAAACTCTTCCAAGGAATTAGGAACTGAGTCATCCACCGAAGCCACCACATTCTCCTACCCAAAAGCCCCCGGCTCAACTGGGGATGAAGAGGAAACAAGTCCTTCCTTTGAAGCATCATACATGTCAGCTTTTGAAGAAGGGCATTGAGGGTATTGACTAATAGGATCCATTCTTTGAAAAACCTAAGTCCCAAAGCTATGATCATGTTCCGTTGAATCGAACTCTTCAAATTTTTCAAGAACGTTAAATATATTATCAGAGGCCTCTCTAAGCATGGCTTTGTTTTGGCAGTTTGGTGCCTTTGCTTTTGACCAAGATTTCACGGGTACAAACACATTTGAATTGGGCTCCTCATTCTGAATCAGTGCTTTGCCTTGTACTTTGGACTTATTTGGATGCACACCTGGTAGAGGATGTTGGGTTTTAGCTCGCAACTTGGGGCAATTCCTTTGAAAATGCCCATATTCATGGCAAGTACGACAACATAAAGGAAGGGCTTCATAGTCCACCTGTTGAATCCAACACATACCTCCTAGCCTAATTTCAAGAGACTTTGGTAAAGGGTTATTTAAATTAATTTCCACAAACAAACGGGCAAAAGAAGTTACCCTTTGATCAAGTGTCTGACGAGAGGGATCCAAGGGCTTCCCTAAACCAACTGCAATAGAATGCAAGATGTCCTTGCACCAAAACTCCATCGGAAGATGAGGTAGACGAATCCAAATAGGGATCCTTGACGAAAGCTCTTTCGTTAGGTTAAAACCCATATGC
The DNA here is from genome assembly GCA_007258455.2 of Sequoia sempervirens. Lineage (NCBI taxonomy): Eukaryota > Viridiplantae > Streptophyta > Pinopsida > Cupressales > Cupressaceae > Sequoia > Sequoia sempervirens. The sequence continues at coordinate 18,650 of VDFB02023698.1, read as the reverse complement.
CATTGTTTGATGAAAAGTCTCACTTGATTGTGAAAATACGGGCCCCCTTCAAAAACCACATTGCGGTCTACAATCTAAGAGAATACCACATAGAAATAACCATTAGCTCCCAAAATGATTTTCAAGTCTCCTTCAGAATTGCAGTTGTTGTAGACCCAATTCTCCAAAAAAGGCAAGGAAATGCGAACCGCCATAAATTTGCAAATTAGTGCATGTTCAAACAGATACAACACATCCTCAGCTACTACATTTGGGTTGATCACCACCACCGAGTGATCTTTACATCTCTCTAAACACACATTTGGTTGAAAACTTTGAGATTGATTGTTCTTCAACTCCTCTACCGCATGCAAGAGAAAATTTATAGCATCGCCATGACCAAAGGATGAAGAGTCCCCATCGACGATAGCATCTTTAAAAGAAACCAAACGAGGATCACCCAGACACCTTGCATGGGCCATGTAGCTCACATAGCTGAAAACCCACAAAAAGCACATAAAAAAGGATCAAAATGCAGCACGAAGGAGATAAAACGGAGAGCAAACCCCAAAGAATAGCGGCCAGCATAGACAAAGGGTCACTGCAGCCCCAAACCACTCTCGCATGGACCAAGGAGGTAGCCGACGACCTCACCAAGTTGCATAGGCCACCTTACACCCCCCGCGCACAGGTAAAAACCATCGCCCGTTGGAGCATTCATCGCCAAATTTTCAAACAAACATCAAAGTGAATATCTCAGTTATTTGCTTTCAAATTTGTTATCATTCTATCCCATGTTCTAATTTTCTCCTTACTTTTTCTTTGTCATTCTATTTGAACATGATCCCACCACAAGGAGGCATGACCCTTAATTTTGTGCAAGCAAACTTAATTTTCTTAGGATCTTGAATGAACTTGAAGTTAAAATACTTATCCATCTCAAAAATTCAATCGATCAACTCTTTTGGATTCAAATTACCATTATACCTTGGAGGATCCAAACGAGGTTTAATGTTGATTCTAGACATTGCTCACAAAAACCTCATTTTGGGTTCAACACCCTCTTCTTATGCATCTTCTTCTTGCATCTCTACTTCCTCTTCATCCTCACCAATATCTTCAACATGTACTCCTTGACATTGTGCTACTTCAATAGCTTCCAACCTTGTTGTTCCCCCTCAACATATCTAATATGGTCACATCTCCCGCTTTGGGTGGTGCTCTTCTTCCTTGTCCTCTTTAAGTCATGTCTTCACCGAATTCTCTACAGTTGCAAGTCTTTGCTTACTTTCTTACCCACAACAAATTTTCTAGAATCCCTTCTCTACAACACATCCACAATCCACAAGGAAAACTTGCTTTGATACCAATTGATGTGATCTAAATTAGGTCTTACCAGACAACCCAATCTAGCAACCAAACAAAAACAATTCACTATGCAAAATCACAACTACTTCAAAAATTATATTCTTCTTTGAAAGTTATAGGAGTACACCAGTTATGAATTTACAACTTCATCAAAAACTATTAAAATACTCTTAGATTTTCTAAACCCAAAACAATAATCAATTGGTCATTATATATACCTTCAGTTTGATAGTTGAACCAATTTAGTTCCAAGTTCTAAACCATTGGCAATTAGACAACCTTCAATTTAAACCAATTTGTTGAATAGTCAACACTAATCAAAACCAATTCAATGCACTATCAAACTCTCGCAATCCACTTGAAACCCATGGATCTGCATCCAGATTAAATCAAATGAAATGTTTGCAAAAATCCATGCCCCATCAAAACCGGTCAAGACACTCAGTTTGATAGTTTAGATCACCATTGAATCTCCACAAGGTTCAATTCGAACCCAAAAGTCTGCATGAAAATAATCAGATTTGATTTTGGCAGAAGTCCACCTTCTATCCAAATAGGAGGTATACCTTCACACCACTTGTTCACTTATCCAATTCAAATAGAACCTCGCATCCAAACACACTTATGCAACTGTAACATCATCTCGCAAAAATACGCTTGCCAATTGGAATTCAGATTCACTTGAGTTCTTGTGCATTCCATACAATGTTGATGTCATTGTTCACTATTGCCCATGTTGATGTCGTCACCATCTATTGACGTCATCACCAAAATTGTTCATTTGAACCATATGGTTAAATGGTGAAGTCCAGTTCACATAACTTGGTCCACATGTCCCAATAGAATTGAAATTCTCGTAAAAGAATTGAAGTCATACGAGTTGAGGTGGATGGCAAGGAAATCTTTGCAAACATCCTATTGTAGGAAAACAACTGCAAATCAGACCAAACTGATCTGGATGGAAGTTAGAACCTTGCATTCGGATGTAACCCTTCCTCCCACATTCAAATGGAGCCCAAACCTTCATGCAGCTAACTTAGTCTCTTTTCATCAAAAACTTTCCAAAATGGTGGATTGAAAACCCATTAAGGTCCTCTTTGAGATGACATCATCAAAACAACCATTTGAAGTTGAAAAAAGTTACTGCTAAAGGAAACCAAAAACCATCCTGCAAAAAGAAAACAATCAACTAAACTAAAAGCATTCGAATATATATTTTTGGACGATGCAAGATCATTTGTGGACCTGAATGTCCCTGCATCAAGCCTCAAGTATTTCCTTAACTAGAAAGATCTCAACAATAGGCAACAAAAGTGTAGAGCTTCCCCTATGTCCAATCAACTGATGTAGATAGCATACATACAACCTAATAGACCTACAAATCCCAAATTAAGTAATTCATTGTCCTAGAGGTGCTTGATTTAAATCGTCAACCAAGGACCGTAATCTTGAGATGATGTTGGCACTATATGTGCATCTGAGAATCCTAAACTCTACTAATCGATAGAATACATAAAATGAACAAAAGCAATTACAATTAAAGGCAACTTAACAAAATTAACTCCTAGGTAGAAAACAAATTAAGTGAATACTAATTGTTGTAAGCAATTATAGTTACTACAGGTGACTAGTCCTACGCAGACTGTAACGAATGACTATGCTGCAGCATGGGTTAAGAACAGTTAATTGTCTGATAGCATTTGACACAATGTGAATCAAAAATTACAATTCAGAAACCTTATGAAATTACTGCTCTGGTACAGGGCCTTTTGATCTGCCCTTAGCAGATTGGAGGATTCAGCTCAAGAGTGGCAGACACCAATTTGAGGAAGAGTGAATGAAGGAATGGTTATGATTCAAAAGCAGTTTTCTCCCTTGGTTCTCAATCTACTTACAGTATAGCTTTCCAGACAGATTCACAATAAGTCTGACATGAGTGAAGCTTTGAAATTTCTCTAACCACTGTTAACTTTGTGTAAAGATCCATAAGGTCACGATTAGCAAGCAGAATTCCTGAGGATTTTGCTACTAATGTTATTTCCTGAAATTTACAAAATTAAAATTTCCTCAATCTCTCCAACCTCAAAATTTATCCTCACTCTTTAAGCAGGTTTACCTCCACAAAACACTGCCTCCACGACCTTGTCCCTCTCCACCTTTATTTTTGCAGAAACTATCATGATTAGCATATGATATCCATATTAAAAAATGGCATTTAAGTTTGAAACAAAATTCCAAATAAAAGAGAAAGATACACCTATTCATTGCCCACAGTCGGACAAGTTCCAATTTTTTTCAAGTGTTGTTTTACAAACCTGGATTTTAACTGGGGTAGCAGCAACTATTCAGAAGTCGTCCATTTTATTAGGAATTATGCAATGCTTGATTACACAAAACAAAGGACTGTGGATCAGATCAGCGAGCAAACTTAAATAAGATTCAAAAAGTTGAAGATCCAATGACCTAAGTATCCAGATTGATGTCCACATGGTAAGCATTATGTGGCATGGGGACAAAGCGCATATATTGGATAGGTTTAAAGGTAACAATTATTTCAACAGTGAGAGGGTCACAAAAGAAACCAAATGGGATTTTGCAAGTAATTATCATTGGATTGGGAGGAATATTAAGTCATGGGAGGACAGGCAAGGTCATAGAAAATTCTCAAAGAATGCTACAGAGACTGATAAGGGTGACAGCCTTACTCAGTATGAGTGCGATAGTGCAAAGCATGAATGGTACAGGTCAAGGAGATTCCGTTCTGTTGGTGGTAGCAGCAGGGATCATCTCACCAGTTCTGCATCAGTGTCTGCACACTGCTCCTCCAGCCCAAACCAGCAGTGAAATGATCACTGGACTCTTCCAGATCCTGGAAGTGCAAGGATTGGAAGATCAAATGGTTGTACACACTGGACCATGGGAACACAAGAAAACTTTAAGGGAAAACTACCAGCAGCTTGTTTGGAAAGTCACACTCACATGCACATAGCAATTAAATTCAAGATGAAGTATACAAAATCTGATTCCTTTAAACCAAGAGTTTCAAAACATTTACAAGATGAGGATGAGGATGTAAACACACAACTTAATGCTAAATATTTTCACATTTACTATCAGTTTTAATCATTCAGATATTTTAGGATAATGTTTGTTGTGACAATCATTTATGGAAAATGTGGCTACTGTGCAATTAATTGGGATCTGGCCATTTTAGAGTAACAATTTGGTTTAGCTAGAGAAAAGGGAGTTTCATGGCATGGGCTGGTGTGGACATTGTAAGAGAATTTATGCTTGTAATTGAGCCCATAAATAAAAGTGGGTTTCCAATTTGTAATGAGTTCTATTTTATCGTAAAGGAGGACCTGCTGTTTTTAATTATCTGCTCACTGTTTTGAGTTCCAGCTCCAATTTTCTCTACAGATCAGAGCATTCTGCATTATCACACAACTGGCATTATCATAGGGGAGACCACAAACCTGAAAAAGCTTCTGAGAGCAAGGACTCTTTTGATCAAGATTTTCAAAATGGATTTTAGAGTAAGTAAACATGAGGCTAGATAAATTTAATCTTTTTACAACATGATTTCTTGCTGTCAAATAAAGACAAATGATTGAACTGATAACACTCCACATTTTAGACGAAATGGGATGTAGGCTGGTCTTGGCATAATGAGAAGTTTATTAACTATATCATAATACATTCTCATTGCTGCATTTTTTTAATAGCTACTGAAAACAAGTTACAACTACACCAAACCCTTGGACATTTGGAGATTTTATCCCAGCATATCACAACCCTTCCTATCACGCCACTCCAAAAATATAAGAGCAGCACAATAATGAGCAAATGCCCCAGCTACCACAAATAAATGAAAAATCTGATGGCTATGTCCTGCAATATCAAACAAGCCAGGTTTCCATCTTTCTGGTATCCTACTGACATAGAAGAAAGTCCCCACAGCATAGAAAAATGCCATAGCAAGTTCATATGCCAGGGTAACAAAACAATGAGGTTCATTCCAATTTGTGGTGACCGCATGAATAGCAGGAACCACACCTGAAAAACCCATAGCTAAGAAAAGCATTGCTCGAAAGGCCCGGAACTTTGCAGTAGAAAATGCAGGTGTTAGCAGAACAAGGACTGTAAACACTCCCATAGTGGTTATGCCTGTCAAGTACACAACTTGCCATATCGGAGTGCACTGAAACACATAATATATAGGTGGAAAGAATGATGTTGCAATCATAATAGAAATTCCAGCATAATCAAGTCGCCAAAGGAATAAGTTAAGGCGTTCAGAGTGACAGCTGAGTAAATGGCAGAAGCTGCTTGAAAAAAGGCAGAACATTGAACCTCCAAGAAATACAAAGAATGGCCATCTAGCTGCTCGTGTTTGAAAGTAAGGTTCCGCAATCATTTGTAGATCATGCTTCATGTTACCCTGCAAGGAAAATAATAATCACTGATGTTGAAGATATAGCTTAAGTCTCTATCTTTTTAGAATGAACTCATTCCACTAGATTCTACACATTTCAACAACAATCAAGCTACACTCAGAACACAGAAATTTGAAAAACTAGTCGTAGATTTACCAACACATTATGCTCTGAGGCATTTGCTGTTTGTAGCCTCTGTTGCAGGGATCTGAAGGGATCAAGCAATGACCCAGTCAGAAATATTATGTTTGAAAAACTAATATCACAGTGATAAAGCAAGTTTGAATAGACATTTCAAAATGGAGAGATCAATTCATGGGAAATAGATAAACCTTGGGAAAAGTGATGAAAATTCTGTGACTCCCGTTAACTCCATTGCACTCAAAATAGTCAAAGCTAAGAAAAGAAAGAATCCTGCTAAATGTCTGTTAACAACATAAACAGGGAAAGCATTAAATATATGTTAAGAAGACCATTGCAAATAAAATATAATTATATATAGTCTCAACTTTCTGATATTCAACACTCAAAATACAATTGTTGCAAACTATTGGTCAACAATATTGACTCAAAAACATGCAGTTCAGGTTCAGTCCTGATAGATTGTCACAATTTGATAAACTGCAAAAACACCATGTACATGAAAACTATGGAGAGAGTTAACCATGCAGGCAGCAAACCATACCATTTCTATTATACCATATTACTTGGTACTTGGCAGACTCATTTAAATGTTCAATTTGACTTGCAGACATTCTTCCAGTCGCCTAGACAGCACATGGCAAGTAATACGCTTTTCAAAATTTGCAGTTTGAAGCTTTGAAATATGGTGATGGTACTTTTTGCCAAAGGCAAGTCTCCCAAAGTTTAACAGATTTACTACTACTGAATATTTCTGGAATTGCTCCTGTCCACTCTCTCTGTGTGTTGTGTTTTCTGATGACTTATTAAGAAGGGTTACAACAATCACAGTTCATAGAGTTGTAGAAAAAGTTTCACTGTAAAATGCGATGGGCTAGGAGTAACATTGTGGCATCTGCTGTCTTGAGGAAATTAAGTAGTTGTTAGGTGATAGGAACTCGGGCTTTGTCAACATAAACCCTCGAAATGTTATACAAGAGCCTACAGGCAGTTTTAACACACAGCATCCTTAAATAAATGATACTGGCAAAATTACTACATTACTAAGGCCAAAAAATGGTCACCTTGCCTATGTATTCAAGGTCATCTGATTCTATCATAACCAACGAGCTTTGCACCTGCTACTATGATTGAGAACTAAAACAATCTAAGGTTGCACTTTAATGTTATAAAGGTTTTAAGTTCTTAACTGGTCTATTCCAGAGCCCTTTCCATTACCATAGACACGGATAGAACCCCTTGAGTTGGGGTTTTTGACTATTGTTGCTGGTCATTAATGCTGCTAAAAGTTGACTCTCTAGTTTTTAATAACTTAGTTCTATCCAGCTACTTCATCTGTTTCTTTCTACTTTAGGCAAAAATTGCCCTATCTTGCTTTATAGATAGCAAGCACCAGGAGGGATTTCATGTTTACTTCATACTGATACACAAGAAAAACTAGAAATATAATCAATGTGGCAGATGCAAGATAAGCTTCTTGTGCGAAGATTACATGCTTTATAAATGATGTCTATGCTTGTCCAATTAAATAGAAACAGCTCCAGACAATTATCATAATATTCGATTCTATTCTTTTGCGAGATCTAACCTATATTTGATGTGCATTTTGGTATCATAGCTTGCCTTTAGAGAGCCCATTATCTCAAGGATGTGGATCACACTTTCACAGAAAATAATCTTGCTTCTAAAAACACTAAGAAGGTCATAAACATCTTCCATCTCTACATTACAAATGCAAATTACTTTAATATATCTTCCTTTACTTTCTTGGCTAACTCCTTGGCTTTGGAGACTATTGCTCCTGCTTTATCTCTAAGCTCGGAGGCAAGATCATCTATTACCACCAAAACTCCATGTATTCTCGCAAATTATTTACTCCTCTTGCATCATTAATTTTTGCCTTTAATCTCTCTATAAAGATGACCTTCAGGTCTCATGCATCCATTTCCTCCAGTACAAAGGATTCCTGAAACCATGCTTCTTAAACTGATACCACTTCCTACAGCCCTGCAACTACTTTCACAACATACTACAATATTCCTAAATGCAATCTACCTCTTTCATGAAATGACATTCTGCTTGATTACATCAATTATATGCCCATGCCAGTTGATTGCAGTAATTTCTAATATTTGTTCAATTGAGTGTCTCCGCTGTTCCATCATTTAGTTATAATATTCAATTTGTTGTGAGAGAATCTGGATTCTATAATGGCCAAACTATTGAATATTTTGTTTTCCCTTCTAAACAAAGAAGACAAGATAATTGAATTATCTGTTATCAAGTCTGTATATAATTAATAGCCATCAATTCCACCTAGCTATTCAATTCAACACCTAGCAGAATCAGCTCATACATTAATGATGGACATAGACCTAAGAAAATATCCTTTCATGTCTAACAAAGATTCAATTTTCTAGTACTTGATGCTCAAACTCAGCCCTTCAATAATAATCAACTCCAGTACTGCAGTTATAACCTGTCTCTATTGGGACAGGGGGCCTAGCTCGATTGGCTAAAGCATCCTGTTGCAAGCAAGAGGTCATGAGGTCTAGTCCCCCCCCCCAAACCCATGGTACCGGAGGGTGTGTTGTACGAGTGCCACCGGTCACGTGAAAAAAGTTTACCAGGCGCACTGCAGTTTATAGGGGGACGGATACCCGACCAATTCCTGCAGTCTAAAAAGAAAAAAAACCTGTCTCTATTTGAATTCAATTTTGCCTGTGACAGATAATGATGGCACATTTGCCCAAGCACACTATTATCATGTAAGATTCAAGAATTTAATTTGCCAATGCTTGATAGACGAAATAATGTCAAGAAAGATCTATGTGGATAAGTGGCCAAAGAAGCAAAAATCGTCAAAAAACATGAGAAGTCGAGACAAATATTGATCCAGACCAAACATACAACAGTTTTATCATGTGAAAAATTCAATTTTAAACAAAAAATCAGAAAAAAAATTTATTCCTGTTTTATTGACAAAAACTCACCAAAAAATTATTTAATGGTGAGTTTGACCAATTTTGGCTGATTTTTGAACAACTTTTGCAAAGTCGGACAATTTTTTTGCTAAACCCTAACCCCGTTTTTTTGTTGTGATTTTTGCCTGGAATACAATTTTTTCTTGTCTTTTTCCCAGAATCCCTAACCCTAACTGATTCTTTCCCACTTAAATCATGATTTTGGCAGAGAAAAACATCTTTTGGTTTGCCAATATCTTCCCAAGAACAATTTTTGCTGCTGTGGGCAAGGCATCTCACTTGCTGCCTTAAATGGTGTTTTATTTGGAGGCTAATCAGTGCTAAAAAGCTCCACAATCCATCTGACCATAAAATAGAGCTATACACAAATATAATCTGCAGTTAACATCGATAATTCAACAAGCCTGTAATTTAAAATGAAGTCACAGTCTAGCAACAGAGCAATCAGTACAGAAGAGTAATAAGAATGCTGGGAACTCGTCCTGCAATTGCGTGTAATACATGGGTCATCAGAATCACATTCCTCAGATGAGGAATTATTTCTACTAATTCCAGATATAATTTAAGCCCCGAGAGTTCACAGAGCAAAATAGCCATAAGATAAATTTAACAAAATTTGAGTGTTTGGAGGGCAATGGAATCTCTCCAACAATCTAGAACGAGCATACCAACATAAAAATAGATGGAAAGCTAAATTTTACAAATTAAATTTCATTTCTTAAAATTTTCAAAATTAGCATAACGTGGAAGAAAGATGTACATACGTCCATATGTTGAGTGTCTCATTGTGCCACGAGAAAATGCTCAAGAGAGTCTGTTTCAACGGCCATTCTGACCTATAATGATTCAATATATACTCGTTGTCCTTCAGGTACTCTGGCAGTGCATCAAAGTTCACCAAATGGTATTCCTGCTTCACCTTCTTCCACATCCATTTCGCAGTGTTCATTTTTTCACTGTTCTCAACTGTTACACACTCGGCCTTGCTTTCTCCCCGTCCTGTATTCTTCCTCTTGGCCACCACCTTGATGCCCATTTCAATAAAAGTTCACCCGTGCTAAAATAAATAGACGGCAATGCCTTTGCTTCATATACTCTTATATAATACTCTTCAGCGAACGAAGCCTAAATTAGCCTGCAATTCCTTCTGAACATAAAACTCTTATACGATACTCTTCCCTGCCCTCAAGCTTACACTCGAGGCAAACAAATCAGTTTGTACAAGATTCAGACCTCCTCTTAGCCAGGATAAAATCAAAAGCTGTTGAGCTTTTCAAAGATTATATTCCTTTCCGCAACCCGATGTTCCTCAATACACTACTATTACAGTTCTCCGAAACTTGTAATCCTTCCTTAAACAGGTCATTATCCCAATGACACTGAAGCACTGCAGTCCTTTTTACGCCAACGATAGTCTTCAGCAACCCAATTTCCCTAAAATTAATTCGAAGCGCCCAGCAACTATCTTCAGCTTCCAGATTAAGAAAAACTCAAAAACTATATTGATTTAACACATCCAATTCTTTGGATGCGCCCAACTTCCAAAATATGAGACACCCAAATTCAAACTTTTGACATCATTTTTCTCAACCAGCCCTATTTTCCAAAAAGAACTATACAGTTACATAAACAAAAACAACCTTTTTCAAATGACACCCAAACAAAACAGACTACAGAGTGTAGCACTCCAAAAAAAGTGCTACACCACACCAAAAAAATCCCAAAACACCAAAATAACTATGCCCCCAATCTTACCAATCAGCTGCACCAGACGCATTTAACAAGTTTTCTCTGCAACAAAATTTTCCTTAAACCCCAACAGTATTATAGGACTTCTGATACCAATTTTTTCTGTACACCGGCTTTACCAAAAGCGCTGCAACACATTCATCTACATCAACCCCATTCCCCTTTAAAGGCTGCTGAATTTGACGGATTCAATTTCGTCTAAAAAGACCACATAGAATTTTTTAATATTTATTTATTTTCTTCGGAGTGCTTCTCTCATAGCTCACACAATCATCCACACACTCAAAAGCTATCCCGGATCCAAACCAAAGAAATCATCTCAACCCACGAAAAGTCTCACTCTTTCATCAAATCCAAATTTTGTTCATGGCCAAACCAATGAAATCTCCTCGGCCCACATAATTTTCTTCACTCTTTCTCCACACCCAAATGCTGGTCTTGACCCTAACCAATGAAATCTTATTGACTCACCTAATATTTGGCCCTTTCTTCACACCCGAAACGCCATTTCCATTAAAAGCTACACCATTTTCATTTTTCTTTCTTCTGCTAACCAAAAAACAAAGAAGCTCTTTTTTTCCTTCACAAATTGTTGAGCAACTGCCCCCAACTTGTTTGGAAATTTGCGCAATTTTTGTGAACGCCTGCTGAATGGTTGCTTGCACGGACTGTCATATAACCGAATAGTAGCTCGACACGGAAAAAGAGTTGGTGCGAATAACTATAACAAAGTACCAAAACACAATAAAGAAGCTCCTCGACTTCTCCTATCATTGCCAATTTTGGGCAAATGCAGATTCGGTTTCTTTTCAGTCAAAACAGTTTTTACTTCAGGTATTCAAGCGCTGCAATTTGCCGCTCGAAATGCCTTTCCTACTGACCTACCCAGCCACTGTCATCACAATTGCTGCACCTTCCTATAACTGTACTGCATGCTAGTTGTATATAGTCAATAAATATACAGGTAATGTAGTTACGTCCTGGCAGAAATTTGGTCAACAACTATGTTTGGTGTATATACATTTCATTTAATATTATTATATATTTTTATATTTTTTGGAAAGAGGGAATAAATGAGTTTTTGTAATGTTCATTGTAGGGGAGAGAGATGTGCTCCGTCCATAGAGGGGAAATACTTACGCCTTCTGCTCCCTCTGGAAGTTTGTTGGTACAAACTAGGTTGCCTGTATGGCTGTATTTTAATTTTGTAATTATGTAGTAAGGTTATATGGAATTGTTAAGGGTTTTTTTTAGAAATGTGATAAGGCCTTTATCTACTTATAGGGGAGAGGGCCCAATAGTCGTGCGGGGTCCAATAGTCGTGCATCCAATCGTACATATAATACCCAATAGTCGTTTATATAATGTCCAATAGTTTTGATTTGACTACCCATAATTAAACAAAATGTATGCTTTTGATCTAAAAAGCAACCAATCATGTGATACCACATCAGCGCTCAACTACTCATGATGTAATGCACGAGAATTGGTCTCACTATTTTTTGGGGCCTTTTTCGACACCTTGACAAAAACGCATGCTGATGTGGCATCATATTTGATGATGTGGCCCTGAAACCTTAGTTATAAGCAGAGAACTTGCCAAGTAAGCCGCGGTAAAAAATTGGGAGTGATTTGAAATTTCGACGTAGGATAATTAGAAGCGCAAAGTTAGGGTGCACGACTACTGGGCCCTCTCCCCTAATTAAAGTTTGGACGTGCATTTCATTATATAACTTGTCTTATCATATTAATATGTTTAGAAAGATATTTTTTAAAGATATGATTGAAATTAGATCCGCCATCCACAAGAAGTCCCACTTGGAGTGGAGTCAAACCCGAGACTAATGGGCAGCAAACCCACTGCCCAAGCCAACTCGTCGAACCCGAGACCAATGGGGAGCAAATCCACTGCCCAAGCCAACTCTACTATTCGTGCAAGCTATATATCATCTATTGTTAGAACAACATCACATTTTTGTTTAAAATATTATTTATATGCTTTTTAAATTATCTTGATAGGTTTTGGTAACCTTAAATCTTGTTATGTTTAACTTTTATAGCCAACATAAATGATCTAACAATTGAACTGACAATACCTACTATTTATTGTTATAACAACACATTCTTATTTAAGATGAAATTTATAGTCAACTTCAAATGATCAATTTTTTTTGACAAATTTTTTACATTTCATGATAAAATACAAAGTATTTGTTGTACCACATCACATTTTTGTTTATAATATTATTTATATACAATTTAAATTATCTTAATAGCTTTTGGTAACCATAAATCTTGTTATCTTTAACTTTTATAGCCAACATAAATGATCTAACAATTGAAGAGACAATACCTACTATTTATTGATATAACAACGCATTCTTATTTAAGATGAAATTTATAGTCAAATTCAAATGATCATATTTTTTTTGACAATTTTTTACATTTCATGGTAAAATACAAAGTATTTATTGTACTCACTTTTTACATTTATCATAGAACAAACATATAATATGAAATACTTTAATGCATTGAGAGTGTCACCCTACTAGTTGACCACTACTTTAATGCATTTACATTGTCACCCTACTAGTTGAACACATCTATTTGTCTCCATATGCAATATACTTGTTTCACATGCACACCTTATTTTATAAATGACACTCTTTATTGGATATTTATGATGTTTTATATAAAGTAGAAAACCATTTATTACACTCGTTAATGAATGTACTTATGATTGTTTAATATGTCATTCATAAGTTATCATGTGTTCATGTAAAGGTTTATCTTGACAAACATTTGGTCATTTGTTGATTTATATGTGGAATAATTCTTAACAATATATAATATAAATATGTTGCAAGAATAAATCTCATAACCACAAGTATTATACCAACAATAGGACCTCGCCCAACTATTGGTCACTCTCCCTTATATTTAGTATCATATTTATTTCTCTAAATGTAAAATGCCTCAATGACTAAAGGATAAACAAAAAGAATTTCTCAAGAGTAAAGGTTAATTGTCAAGTTTAACATAGAGATATGTGAGTGTAATGTAACAATATATTATCATAGTTTAGACACATACAATACTATGTTCAAATCCTTTTATCAAGAAGGAAGAATTGAGTAACAATATGTATACAATTTTGACAAAAGCAAGGGCTACACAACAATTATAGTCCCTATCTAGGGATGCAATTTGGGCTCTAGCATTGTTGACCATATGGTGTGAAACTTTTCCAAACCGATATAGGTGACTAGAAATGTCATCAATAATTTAAAGTGGGCACCATGGGAAAATGATGGGAATTCAATGATACCCTTAACGAGGCTTATAAGTTCAAAAATCATTATTTGAATACCATTTCTAGTCTTTCCACTAAGGTGTGTAGGATTTAATACCAATTTTGTAAACCATATCAATCAAGATGCTTGTTATAATATATGTCAAAGGTTTCACAATCTTGATTGGAAAGATAAAATTAGGCCTAGACTTCATTGCAAGAAAATATATTCCTAGTAGTTTTGGAGAAGATATAGACAAAGGCATTTTGATCCCCTTTTAAAAAAATCTCAAAGCATGAACCCAAGGAGTCTTCACAAGATGACAATTTTGGCACTAAAAAATAGGAGACCACCAAATATTTAGTCGGTTCATGGGAAGATCAATATGAAAACCAAGACCATTCCAAAGAAGTTGAAGCTTCATTACTTCCCAAGCCTGCCAAATAATTTTTATCACAAAGTTTCCTTGAATTTGAACATCTTTCATGATAATAAGGGTATGAAGACCAATCCTCTTTCAAGTTGGTCACCCAATTGGACTAAAAGAAATGAGATGTCACACTAAAAATTTCCAAGCTTCATTACCCTTAAGAGCATGAATGATCTACTTAGTGCAAAGGACCAAAGCTTGGTGCTAAGTGAAGAGTAATTCCAACCCTCTTGATTCATGGAAAAAAGTGACCTAATAGAAACCTCAATGATTTTTTCAAGAATACTAGAGAAAATCATAAAGAAACTTCTCTAATTTAAATAAGAAGCTTTGGAGGGAACTCATCAAGAAGAGTAGTACACATGAGTAGCCATAAGAATCTTGGAATAACTCCATAATTTGTCAACTAGAGATAAAGGTGTAGTGACTTGATAAGCCAAAAAAAATTGGTTCTTGTAAGAATAACGTGTCACTTGAAGAGGTTGGAGACACTTGATAGGCAAAAGGGGTGCCAAAAAATCTAATTTTTTTTACCATGCTCAATCCACTTCCATCTAAAATAATTAAGACAAAAAGGCATGGGAAGGAAGGATTGCCTATATTATTGAGTCTTTTTCCATTGAATGGCAGAACTTGAGCCCTTGCAAAAAATATCCAAACAACTACAAGTAGAAATTTCTTGCAGCTATTTTGGTGATATGAGCATAGGCATATTCAAATTTTTTGAGGTCCTATCAATTACCAACGATCTAGGGTTAGTCACGAGAGCACACAATAGTACTTCTTGCATAAAAAAAGGTGTGTTACAAAAATAAGTTGTGTTGCTCTTTTTATTCTTTTTTTTTTGGTACTTTATAAAAAAAAATTACTTCATGAATTAAAAGCATTTTCCTATAATGTTCATTAAAAGAAAAATAACGTCCATGGCTTGCTAGTAGAAACTTTTCTATTATAATATAATAATCATCAATAGCATTATAACAGGGTGCAAGAACTTTTTCTATAACTTCATTGTAGTTTATGATATTACAAGTTTCATCTATAAGGTCTTTTCTAAAAATAGATACATATAGATCATTATTAGCTCTTAATGTTTACAACATAATAGGTAAATTATAATTTATATTAGGAGTGCAACTAATTGTTGCTAATAATAAAGATCTAGGTTTTCTCTTAAAAACATTTGATAGTAGTTGTTGCATTTTAAAGTTTTGTTGAATAATGAATCATAAATTTATAATTTTCTTAAAAATTTAACAATAGAGCAAGCATAATACTAGATAGTAGTTATTTAGCACATTTAACTTTCAAATATTACTTGCATCTTTCTAGAAACTACATTTATATTTCAAAGAAGGGCATGTGCAGGATCATGGTATGCCAAAAAGTGGCAATGGAGAAAAAAATACGTGTTTCTACGACTCAAAAACGCGAAAAAGTCGAGTTGACTTTATGGGGCTCGGGTGACTACCGAGGTAAAGCAAATACCTAGATTTAAAAATCAGATATCCGATATAAATCAGATATCCGATTTTTTAAACATATATATATATATATTATGGGCCGAATGAAACCGACCAAAACTCATTTTGTTTCTGCTTAACCGTGGCGGGCGCACAGTGGAAAGCGCAAATCAGATATCCGATTTCAAATCCATCTGCAACAGGTAAGATTCTTGATTTTTTATTTGCTCTAATCAAATTTTCAATTAGATTTGTTTAATTGTAGTTGATTTTTTTCAAAATAGGGTTTTTTGATAGATATTTTATGAAAAATTTGAGTTTAGCATGGATTTTGATGAAAATTGAATGTTTGCAATGGATTTTGATGAAAAATGAATGTTTGCAATGGATTTTAAAAATAATGTTTTTTATGTATTTAGATTAAAAATTAGAGAATTTTATAGATTTTTGTTAAAAACTAGGGTTTTTGTTGGATTTTTTTTAAAAACTAAGGTATCTAGAATAATTGGATAAAGACCTACAATGAATTCAACAATTCTTAAGCATTGATCCTTTGGATGGAGAAGCAATCCCTCTTTTGGATAGCATTGGGAAGTTGGTAAATGATTAGGAAGGGATAGAAGTGTTACGTAGCCTAGCTAATATAGTAGATTCTAATATTCCTTTGGTAGCTAGTTTCACGAAATTTTTGACTAATGCTCAAAATCCTTTTGGAAAATAAGTTTCCTCTCCCACAATAATGCCTTCTATTCCCAACTTTACACCTCCACCATAGCATCAATGATGGAATATAACAATGGTTTAAACTCAAGCTTAGGAATTTCTAGTGGAAATTATAATAGTTTCGGTCCCTTCACCCATAACACTCCATATCTCACCCTCCTAAACATGAAATATAATATCCCACCATTCCTCCATACTAGTTCACCATAATTGAAAAACTCTTACAACATGTGGCCAAATGATTTTGTGATAAAACAACTTTTTTATTTAAAGCATGACATTATTACAACAACAAATTTGAAACTTAAACCAAAATCAAACCAATAGTAAACATCCAAAATACCTTACACATAGTTCATTAATGTTCACTATTTTAAATACACCTATACTACAAAACATTGAAATACCTTGCTTTGGAAAGTACAATGGTAAAAAATATCCCAATAACCATTTGTTAGTTTTTACTACCTTGTGTAGAGACTTTATTTCAAGATTCACTCATAGTGGTGTTCCTTTTCTAGATCATTGAAAGATATGGCCTTGATTGGTTTTGTTCATTGTCAAACAATCACTACTCTCCTTATTAATAACCTTATTAATGATTTCTCCAAATTTTAAGTGAACATCACCCTCAAGTTACATTAACAAATTTAGTTTATTGTAATCAAGGACCTAAAGAGAAAATAAAAAAATTTATGAAATGATACTAATCCCTTTATTTGAAATTCTCCTATAGTCTTCAAGATGTTGAAATTCAAAGGGTGTTTATAGGTAACTTACAACCTAATATTCAAGATAAGAAATTGCTAATGAAATATCCATCCTTAACACGTTTTTGTATAACCCTTCATGATTATCGAATATCGATTAGTTGGTATGAAGGTACCCCTTCATAGGCTCCTATTGGTAAATCATATAAGTCATGCCTCAAAAAAACTATCAATCATTTAAAAAGAAAAACAAAATATTCATTACTTGATAAACATTCATGTCAAACTGCTCATAATATTGAGACAGAAGTAACTACTGTAAACATAACTCTAGATATAAATTTAGGCCATGAGATAGGGAATTTTCATAGTTGTTTGATTCTCCATGATCATGTTAAATTGTTAAACAAGAATATGATTCAACTTCCTCCAATTAGTCATATTCAAACAATTAAACCTTTACCACCAAACTTTAATGCAAAAACATTTTTTCAATATCATCGTACACCTCGACATGATATGGAAAGATGTAAGCATATTTATAACCAAGTGCAAGACCTCGTTCTAATCAAATCCAAAAGGATGACCTATTAATGACAAAGGAAATAAATTGGTTTTTTCACCTAATCAATACTTACAAATATTTACAAGCCCATTGCCAATTTATTCAACAAACTTTGTTCAATACAATGATAATGAAGAAGATGATAATTATTTTTACATCTTTATAAACATTATTAATATTCAAAATCATAAAGGAAAAACCAATATTTTGTTTGACATTTCTTTTACATATATTGATTCTTCTATAACTACACTCGATGGTCTTCTTTATATCAAGTTTGCAGAAACCCGAAAAGGGGAATACTCATTGATCCCATGTACATAGTGAATATGATAAAAAAAGAGTTATTGTATGTACATGAACCTTATGCAGATGATTATGAACAATCAAAAGCATGATTAAAAGCTCATGATGGTTATGGCTTCCCTATAATTGGTTTGATAACCTCCCGCAAAGGTTGGACCCAAATAGTTGGTGGTTTTGATAGATTTTTATGAAAATTGTTTAGCATGGATTTTGATGAAATTTGGAATGTTTCACAATGGATTTTGGATCTAAAAAATAGTGTTTTTATGTATTTGGATTAAAAATTAGAAAATTTATAGATTTTGTTAAAAAACTAGGTATTTTTATAATATTTTCATTTATATTGTCTAAATTTTTAATTAGATTGGATTGTTTTTATATTGAATCAAGCATTATGGCTACCGGGACAATGAAAATGCACCAATTCCACCACCTCCACCACCTCCACCACCACCACTTCCACCACTTCCACGTACCATCAATTCAAGAATTAATTTCTAAAA
>VDFB02023696.1:0-17340 GCA_007258455.2 Sequoia sempervirens | reverse complement strand
AAAAGTGGCCACAAAATATCTACCCAACTTCATGCACTCACCCTTCTATTCTTACATATTTTTGAAATAATATAGAAAACTTATTCAAATTTTTTTGTCAAGTTGCCTAACTCTGATTTTTCTTAATTTTCATTAACACTTAAGGGCCTATTTTTTCCATGATGATCCTGCACATACCCAACAACCTTTACTTCAAGGTTTAGGGAGAACAAATCTCGATTATGGTAGTGTATGTGGATGACATTATCTTTGAAGGAAATCAAGGTACATGTGCAAAAAATTTATAGATGAAATGAAAAAAGAGTTTGAGATGTCAATGTGTGGGGAGATGAATTTCTTCCTTGGATTACAAATCAGTCAATCAAGAAAAGGTATATTTATTTCATAGTCAAAGTATGTCAAGGAAATGTTGAAGAAGTTTGGAATGGAGGATTCTAAACTGGTATGTACTCTTATGGTTAATGGTTTTAAGTTGAGCAAGAATAATGAATCTCAAGGATGATCAAAGCAAGTATAGATCAATGATTAGTGGATTGATATATCTAACTACTACTAGACCAGATATAATGCATGTAGTTTGTCTTGTGGAAATATTTCAAGAAGATTCTAGAGAATCACATGTTGCAACAGTAAAAATGATATTTAGATACTTTCAAGGGCACTCTATATTTTGGTTTATGGTATCCTAGGGATATTGATTTCTTCTTGAGTGCATATATAGATGCAAATTGGGAAGGCTATACAAATGACACAAAAATTTCAAGTGGAGGTGTTTTCTTTCTTGGAAGTAGATTAGTTTCATGGTTGAGTAAGAACTAGGATTTAGTGTCATTATCTACTACAGAAGAAAAATATATTGCAGCAACATCATTTTGTACACAAGTGTTATGGATGAAGCAAACATTAAAGTATATCAAAGTATCAAATGATGAAACTATTTCTATCTTGTGTGATAATACAAGTTCTATCAATATTTCAAAGAATCCAGTAATGCATTTAAGAACAAAACATATCTCTATCTGATATCACTTTCTAAGAGAGAAGGTTGCAGAGAATGAGGTAAAGTTAGAGTATGTTCCTAAAAAGGATCACATTGCAAATATTTTCACAAAGGCTCTTCCTAGAGATACTTTTGAGTATCTCTGATAGAAGTTAGGGGTTATTTCCCCTCCTTTCAACTAGATGCATAAGTTGGTGCATCTATCTAGGTGAGAATTCAAGATACATTATTGGTCCTGGACTGATGATGAAGGATACCTCTCAAGGGGAGTAGGTAGTAGTGTTTTGATTGGTGTAGTCAGGTTCAACATATCTTATGTTCCTAATGGGAATGCATAGAAAATAGAAAGGAGTAGAGGGAGAAGGGAAGACTGAGTAGTGTATAATGTATAGTAGTGAGAGTTGTATGGAGAAGAATAGTGGAGAGG
This sequence comes from Sequoia sempervirens, assembly GCA_007258455.2. NCBI lineage: Eukaryota > Viridiplantae > Streptophyta > Pinopsida > Cupressales > Cupressaceae > Sequoia > Sequoia sempervirens. Next base: position 15,913 of record VDFB02023696.1, on the reverse strand, counting down.
GAGCAATTGCTTGCTAGTGTTTCCTAAAGAAGTGTGCAAGTATGCAAATGTCAAAGTGGGAGAGCAAAAAAGAAAAATTCTATGTAAGTGTTGTGAAAAGGGAAATATGTTGTCCTTTTCCATTGATGTCAAAGGGGGAGAGAGTGAAGTTTAAAAAATACAAGGAAATAATGGTTGAAGAAATTCTTAGATAGGGAGAGAGAAAGTGATGATTAAAGAGAGAATGGTGTTTGAAGAATAGAGGTAAAGGGAGAGAGTGAATTGTAACTCAGTAAGGGGAAGTGCTGCTTAATGTAGAGTTTCTTTTGTTGTTGATGGTTTTTAGAGCTGGTGTTACCATCAATGATAAAGGGGAGATTGTTGCAAGTATGTTGTTTGTGTTGTCATTGATGTCAACAATATGGAGATTGTTGGTGTTGTCAAGTGTTGATGCTAGTATGGATGTGTTGTGGTTTGATAAGAAGGTGTTCCATTTTGTGCCTATCTTGCAATCATGGCATGCCACAAGAGCACATTTCTTTAAGGCATTCCATCCAAAAATTCATGTGACCTTTGACAAGCTAGTGAGCTCACTAGCTTGTTTATGGTACCACATTTTGCATACATGTCTACCAAAAAATTATTGTCAAACAATTCACATGCCTTGTCTATGCTTCCATTCTGTACCTATCTTGCAATCATGGCATGCCACAAGACCGCATTTCTTTAAGGCATTCCATCCAAAAATTCATGTGACACCATTTCTATGAGACATTTTTTCAAATAGTCCACTACCTTTTCAACCCTACCACATTGACAAGCTAGTGAGCTCACTAGCTTGTCTATGGTACCATATATTGCATACATGTCTACCAAAAAATTATTGTAAAAAAATTCACATGCCTTGTCCATGCTTCCATTTTTTTCCTATCTTGCAATCATGGCATGCCACAAGACCACATTTCTTTAAGGAATTTCATCCAAAAATTTGTGACATTTGACAAGCTAGTGAGATCACTAGCTTTTCAATGCATGGTAGGGTTGACAAGGTAGTAGGCTGTTTGAAAAAATGCCTCATAGAAATGGGGTCTCACGGTGAGTCTCACGGTGATGTACATTATTGTGAGACCCCATTTCTATGAGGATTTTTTTCAAATAGCCCACTAGTAAATATGGAGGGACACCATCTACCGCAAGTGAATATGGAGGGACACCATCTACTACATCTCAAGTTGAGAGTACATCATCACTTGCATTTGAGGAAGGAGGTATGCCATCATCCTCATCGAAGGTATGTGATCTAGCCCATCTCACTTAAATATTGATGAAATTCCCAATGTTGAGATGAATGTACCTATGAGTTCACACTACCTATAATTTTGCATAGAAAGCTAAAGTTTTTGATTAATATTGATGAGAATATTTTACAGCCCATGGAAGGTAAGATTCCACAACGCACTTGTAGAAGATATGTTGATAAGATTTGGAGATTGTTCTTTGAAAACTCAAATGAGATCGCAATATGTCAACTATTTGTTGAAATGATGCGAGGTATAAAGTATAGGTCCATCATGAAGATTCTTGGGTTGAGAACAATGAATGCTTCAAATGAAAATACTATTGTGAAGAATCTAATGGATGCTTATGAGAGTGTGGGTAAGACCTTATGCTCAAATTATAGTAATGTCACCTGACGTGTCATTACATCAACTTTTGTAAGTATTCAAACAAGGAAATCTTGTCTCATTAGAAAGACGAGTCAACAATTAAGAATTAATAGAAAAATCTATCAAGAGTCATTCAAAGGTGCCAAAGAATTAAGGACACCAATTCCACCAAATTATGGGAATTCTCGAGGAAATTCCCACGAAAAGATAAACCAGTTGTTGAAGCATTGAGATCACTAATTGAAGACTATTGGAAGAATAACACAAGGCCATCTCTGAATCAAAGGGATGTGGTAAGAAGGAGAACAAGTAGTTGAAATTGTGAGCCACATCCAAAGCATTTTTTGGATACGACTCAAACACATTTTTTTTGTAAATTTCTAGAGGATTATCCTCAAATTCAAATTTTTCAATGATATTTTTAAATGCTTAAACCTTTTTATGTCAGGATAAATCACACACACACACACACACTACTTTTTTTTGTAGATTAAATATTGAATTTTCTAACCATTATGATGTTTATCATTCTATATGTCTAGATTTGCATACTAACAATGTTTTGTAGGATTATGGCATACATGCCCCACCAACATCTTCAAGAGACTTTTTATCAAAAAATTATGTGAAGAGAGAGGAATTCCAAATATTCTACAAGAAACTATGCTTGGATGACACATGTCAGAATTGTGGTGGCTTGCAATGTATGATAATATGTAAACATATGGAAAGCACACATGCAGTTGGAAAGAAACTAGTAGAGTTTGGAAAGTATAAAATAGTGGCATACAATACAAAAGATAGTAATCAAGCAAAAAGGTGTGATTTGGTTATTCAAAAGATTCCAGTGTATTAGTTTATGTCTAGATTTCATGACAGTTTAGTGTATGAGTATGCAAGGAATACCGATAGAGCTCAATGGTTGGACTTACAATTCAAGTTATGCAAGGAAACCTTTCTAGTTGGTAGTATAGTTTTAGTGGTATTCTTTACAAAGAACTACATGAGCTACAACCACAACATGAGGTGTAGTCACAATATTACAACTTCACACAAGTTTCTATATTTTTGCACATAGCATTCATTCGTGCAGCTAATAGTATAGAGGACCACAGGAAGATATTGAGGGAGTACCACTTTTACATTAGTGATGATAACACACATTTTCCAAAGTTTGTGCAAGGTTGCTTCCAATTTTTCTATAGTGATTTGGCTCAGAGGGGCATAGCAAATAATCAACATATAATATGGTCAGATAAGTGTGCAACACAGTTCAAGAACTCGCGAATGTTTTATTGGTTGAGCAAGATGCATGTCATTACATGTGTTCAACATATGTGAAAATTTTGTGAGGTTAGGCATGGAAAGGGGGAGCATGATGGTGCAGGAGCATGTGTCAAAAGAGCATTAGCACAAGAAGAGTTAAAGTATAAAGATAATGCAAAATTTACAGATACAAAATCAATTGTCGAGTGGTATAATGCTTCTATGGGTCCAGGTAATGAAGGTAAGTCTTTAGTTTGTAGATTTTTTTGGTTGATAGATGATACTAACATTGCACCATATGAGAATTTTTGTACACTGACATAATCGAGTGAGCTACATTCTTTCCTTAGCTTAAATGCAAGTTCATGGAGTATTGATACATGAAAGATGTCATTTTTTTGTTCATGTACAATTCAAGCCTAGAATGAGTGCGAGTCAAAGGAGTGGGTTGAAAAATGATGGTTAAGTTATCTTAGCCCACTTCACACATATTGGCCTTTGACAAAACTAGAACTGACACAAATGGAATCATCGGTTGACTTTGACTACATATTAGATCTAGTTCAACCAGGTAATATATCTACTTGCATAGTTTTTAAAATTCCTATTGTTATATTACTTTGTAGTGTGTTTGTAATGTTGACTAATTTCATCTAATTTATTGCACATATCAATGTAGGGCATGCTTATGTAGTTATTGCAGATGAAGACAACGAAGAGGGAACAAAATATTACTTTTGTTGTGTTGAGGCCATAAAAAAATTGGAGGCCCTAATTATAGATGGAGAAAACATCGAATATCCTACAAGCTCAGTGGTTGTTATTGGAACGTACCCACATAAGAGTGCTAATGTTTTGTTGTTTTAGGAATTTGGAATACATCAGAAGATTCTTCATTACTCAAACCTTGTCATGGCATCCAATGTTCATTTGATCAAATATGGGGGTAAACCTTTGAACAAGACCTTGTGGAAGATGCGTGATTCTAACCATGAGGCAATACATGATAGAATAAAGAGTGGAGTAGACCTGGATGGTTCGTTGGATTAATTTATAAGTATGCACATTGGTTCTTATTAATTTGTAAGAATTTCATTAATTTGTATTAAAATTTAGAGTATGCACATCAAGATTAGTTGATAGTTAAACCTTTCGTTTCTATATTTCAAGTTTATATATGTTTTGGTTCCAAGTTTGTACATATGTTTTGGCTCCAAGTTTACATATGAATATTGGGAAGATTATATGTTTTGGTTCAATGTGTAGCATAGACAAGGTAGTGGGTTGTTTGAAAAAATGGGTCCAAGAAATGGGGTCTCACGATGATGTTCTATTATATAATTTTCAGTTTACAAACAAGGAATTTCTATGGTGGTAATGCTATCATCAAATGTTTATATCATGTATGTAGGTGATTGATGAAGTTATCAAACTTGCCAATGTAGTACACTTTATGTTTAGAACTGTGGAAAAGGATATAAATTTCAATGGTATTTTATTTTTTCTTAAAAATATGCAAAAAAAATTGATGTAGGATATTCTCAATAGATTAGTAAACTAACTGAAAGATTAAATTGTGTTTTTGATAATGTAAGTAGCACTTATAGGGTGTTGTAACCTACACAGAGAGCCACAAGGGCCAGAAAGTCCAGATCAAAAAAGAAAAAAATAAAACACTACACCAAAAAACACCTAATCAAAACCAGACGGAGACTAACAGCACACATAGACCAACAACAAACCAACAACATACTAGCTGGCCTTCTCCCAGTTCTTAGACAACAGTTGAACCATATCATCCCCGACCCACTCCTAGTGGTCCTTGGTCTTCTTCATCCCCATCTCATCCTTCATGGCAACCGATAGGGTGATAGTGACACAGTGAATCATCTTGACTGTGAAGCAGGTCAACCCATAGAATTTTTTGTCTAGGATGTCCAATATTTCTTTCAACACACCAAGCTCCTCCCTATTGCTCATAGTGTATACAAGATCATTCTTCTCAATCTCCAGTGGCTCCGATGAGTGGGAGGCTGAAACCTCCTCTTAGGCTTTTCTCTTGTTAGGAACAAAAGAGGGACCTATAGCTTTTTCATTTTCCTCATCCTCCAACACCTCTTCCACTCTATTTTCTTTACTGTTAGACAACTCCTCTTCAATGTCCAAGTCTCTAATTTGCACTTTTTTCTTGTTCTTTTCTAGCCTTTCATAGCGCCTAACGATGGCATCACAACTAATAACCACAGTCTTTGCAACCATTGTATCACCCAAGGAGTCCTTGCTCACAACATTCTTCCCTTTACTCAGAGGAACCTTCTCCTCCTTACATTTCTTCTTCATGCCAGGCTTAGTAGGAGTCTTAGCAGGGGTATACTTTAGGTCACACAAACTAACTACCACATTGGTTTGGGCAGCACCATCAATACCCTTGATTTTTTTAGTAGCAAGTTTGGGTTTCTAAGGATCAGTAGGGACCAGGTGACTCTTTCTAACAGGGCCTTTAGATTCATCTGGGGACAAGTTGGGAATAGTGGGGGGCTCAATTTCCTCAATACGAATGACCAAAATAGGTTTTGGAGGACATAAAGCCAGATGAAAATGGTAGAGTCTTAGGATAAGACCCTGATGGAGAGGCAGAGGAGTAGGTTCATTGGGATTATCAACAACCAAATCAACACATTTTTCAACTGAATTTTCAAGGTCTATAAGCAGGAATAAGGGAAAGCTCAGAAGAACCTTATGCATAAGATGATTTAACAAGGGAAAATGGTAGTAGTAATCAGTCTTGTACCTTCCTTCCAATGTAATATACTTTATTAGAGGAAGACACTAATTCGGGTTTGATCCATGCGGAAGGACGGCGACAAGTTGCTTAAGTGATTATGAACAAAGGCATAAAGACATTAACAATGGAGTAGTAGGAACATTAATTAGAGAAAAATCAAAACATAGAACCAAGAGAGAGATAAGAAGACACCAATTTGATTACGGAGTTCGCCACAACGTGACTACGTCTCCGGGTCGAGCTCAATCGAGTGACCAATCTATTGAAATGTTCTGAAATGGCAGTACAATCTCCACTGGAGCCTCTTGCAACACTGCTTTACAATATCTTGTAGCCTTCCACAAAGTCATACAAAAGTCTCTCACTCACACCCCTCTCAAAAGCTCTCAAGGCTAGGGATGACTAACAAAGAGGAAGAAAACTAACTTTGCCTAATAGGATCTACTACAAGACTCAGAACATAACAATACATCACTATATATATTCTCCTAACTCCCACTGAAATTCTCTCTCACAAAAGGCTCTCACGGCTGAGAGAATGGAAAACAAGAGGAGAATGAACTCACTTGAAAAGTGATGATGAAAAACACTCCAAGACTCCTCCCTTTTATACTTGAAGTTGGGCCTATGTGGTTAAAACCACCAAAACCACCTGACTTGGCATTTTTCCCCTTAATGGAAAATAAATAACCTATCCCCCATTTTTTTACAAATGTAAACCATAATCCCTCTTAAAATAATTAAATTTGTTTTTCGAGCCCTTGTTTATAGCTTATTCGGGCTTTTAGTTTGAGGGGTTTGTTTATTTTGTTAACAAATAACCATTTGTTGGTTATTTGGTTTAGGCTTCAGCCTAAACATTGCTAATATGAAACCGCCACATCATACCTCTTTTGGAGGAAGACTTTTGCAGCTCAATCCTGGATAAACCTTGGAGTCCCTGACCGTTCAGGTTCAAACCCCGGCCTACCTTTTGGAAAACAAACTTTGAAATAAAGAAATGGTAAAGAACCAACAATCAATAGTTAGTGCCCTCGGCTTGCGTAACGGTCCGCCAAATATTCTATTACCTGTGGTCGAGAGTTCAATCCTCCACTCACCATTTTAACAACTACCAACTTTCCAATCACTTCTGAGGTGATAGGAGGTTACATGGCATGCCGCCGGAGGTTAATGCGACAAACATGACTTGTTGGTTTTGACATGTCACCCATGTCATATGGCAGGACTCATCCTACCACATGTCCGAAAATGGTTGGAATGCTACTACCCATGTCATCACTCTTCATCGCCTATCTTAGTCATCATGCCAGATCATCGAGTGGCTTACGTCCACACTTGATTCATCCACGCCATCCATCGCATAACAACACTGGGGTTCACTGGAACCGATGACATCATCATAGTACGGATTGCCACATGTCAAGATGCTATTATTCCACCAACGCCTCGCATGCTGCTCCATGTGATGACGCCATGCCGACGCTGCGAACTATAAATACCCTTTGTACCTCTAATAACTAGGAACTTTGATCGGCTCTAACCCCGCATTACCTATCGCCCGGGATTTGCACAAACAAATATTGGAGCTCTCGATGAGCTCTTCGTGATGGTACCTACTCACCAAATTTTGTGGATGATGAATTTTCAACCTTTTTCTTGTCCCCGATAGCCGAAAGGACCAACCTTTTGACCGGCTTGGACCACGATATCTCACATACGTATCTCAAAATTTTGATGAAACTAACTTCGTTATCGTCAACAAGCCCTATGAACCGGACACCACTTTCACCGACTCGAAGTTAATGTACCACCTTCTGGACAGCCTCCTAGTCCAAGGTTGACCAAACTTTGACTGCACGTAACTTGAGAAAATGGACTCCTTTTTTGCCCGTTCAAGTTGCGTCAGATTTAGAATTCTGTGCTCTACACGATGGCACTACTTCCGAGAGAAATTGAACACTTCATTTGTAGGTCCTAAAGATCACGGATCATGGTTCCATGGCTACTGAAAGAGCCTTCCATTCAAACCCAGACTGGTTGCACACCGGCGCCTCCTCCCCCACAAAAACTCTATTCATACTCTCATTGTCCTGGGTCTTAGAATGTTTAGGATGCTTTATTCCAGTGCTTTGGAGGCCCGTTGCCTACACAATAACTTCCTCATCCACCATGAAGGAGATGCGACCAATGGTAACATGATGATTGTTCCACGAATTGATGAACTAGGTCGATAGATTTGGGTTGTGACCTACAAGTCTCTCCATCAGAAGAGCAATGCCACCTTCAACACAGATGTGCTAGACCAAAGGATCCTTGTGGAATTCATTGCAATTATCCAGCTCCGTCCACACTCTATAAGCCCCCATGATGTTGCTTTGCACACTATATAACTAGAAACTTTGAAAACAAAGAAGGTTAGAGACAATAGCAAGGTGAAAAAAATCCCCACACAATAAGGCATGTAAGCCGAGAACAACATTTTTTGGTGATCAATCCAACAAACAGATCACATGCACGAGCATAATAATTCCCTAAAACAATCTTAGTGGAACCATTAATTGGAATCACATCGGACAACTGGCCAAGTAAAAAGGACATGACAGGTAGGGAAGGATTTCCTTCCATGTCGCAAAAGCATAGAATTCTAGGCAGAATAGCTGCGGGGCCATAAATAGAAATCTCCAAATCCATAGCCTCTAAGGGTTGGCCAACATTAGTTAAGCCGCAGAAAAAAGCTATAAGGCGTGAAACCAAAATAGAAAAAAAATATAAGCCAAAGAGGAGCTTAGTCTCATAATTACAAATCACATCAAAATCAAAAAACACGAATTTGAAAATTTGAGAGTTTAAGTAGATCCCCATAAGGAGGTTATGAAAAGTACAGTCTAGCTTAGAATTAATCAACCGGTACTTGCCAAAACAACTCATGATTTCTTTGTTCAACATGGGCTTCATCTTATAATTTGAAAAAATCAACTTGATGTCCATCCCTTCGATACAACTCATCATCCATCTCATCACCACAAAAAGACCACTAAGCCCGATGAGTAAGCAAGTGGGTCCCCCATAAATCTAGCTAAGCATATGCCGTGTTGTCATCATGGGTCAAGTAAGGGCTTTGTTCCTTCACTATAATACTCTGAATATTAGGTGGAAGTATGCTTAATTCATTCCAACATTTTGATAGTTTCTAGTGTGTGCTAAAATTGGCCAGGGTGTCAGCAACTTGGTTCCCCTCTCTTTAGATATGACTAGCCACATTTAATTTTAGTTTAGACACAAGGAACCTAATATCAAGAATAATATCCTTAGTATTCCATCCCATTAGCCTGTCACAATTAATAGCATCAATAATGGACTTGGAGTCCCCTTCAATGTGCAGGCTTTCAATCCCTAGGGAAACAACTATCTATAAGCCCTTTAATAGATCACGAGCTTCCGCTATCATAGAAGAGTGGAGACCAATCCCCCTAGCATAACCAACCACTAAATTTCCTTTGTGGTCTTGAATCACACCTCCTATACTTGCTCTTCGTGGGTTTCCCTTAGCCGCCCCAACATAATTTAGTTTGAACTAGCCTCTGTCAGGAGGTTTCCAAATAGTGGCTCTCTAGGCAAGAATTTTGGAGCTTTCATAAGAATTGACATCCAAGTCCTAATGCCAAGCTTTAGCTATGTTTATTTCCATCTCAATCAGGCCTATATCTGGGGTTTTCCCTTTGAAAATAGAGATATTTTCCTCAATGAGTCGGGCACCAATACCAAAGACCTCTTTCGGGTTCATCTCAGTGTTCCTAAATATTCTATTGTTCCTCTCTTTCCATAAGCACCAACATAAAATGGGAGGAATTTGGTTCCAAATATCAACAGTTAAAGGATGGGAAAAGGGTCCAGACCAACTCAAAATAAAGGATGTGATATCCTTACTCATAATCCACTAAATCCCTAATCTTTTAAATGCTAGCTCCCACACCTCCACAGCAAAGGGGCAGTATCACAACAAATGATTAACCGATTCTTCATTTCCTTTGCACCAAAAAAAATTTGTTGGGGATCTGGAACCCCCTTATCCTTAGATTATCTTATGTAAGTATTATGTTATGACAAACAGTCCACCAGAAGAAATTAACTTTTGGTATCATGTATCTATTCCAAACCTTCTTCCATAGAATATTGACCACCCCCTGATTAGTCAGCTGTCTGTAAGCAGATTTCATAGTAAGATCACCCTGGTGATCATGGATCCAGAAGAACTCATCCCCATGGTGGGAAGGGGGTAATCTAGTGAGAGCAAGCAACTCCTGTAGAGTTTTGGCAAGAATACACAGATTTGGTGATAAAGGATAGAAAATGCTAATATCATTCCATTTCCTAGCTCTCAAGAGAATTAGGTAATCACTAATATAAATACCAAACACTTGTTGAGCCTAGCCCTTGAGGAATCTGAACTCAAAAGAATCCAAGGGAGTCTCCAGTAACCAAGTGTCTTCCCAGAATTTTATTTTATTACCATTACCTATCTTCCATTTAATCTCGTTCCTCAAAAGATCCTATAGGCTGCAAATCCCCTTCCAAACCAAGGACCCCAGAGGGTGGGCCTTCGAAAGGAACTCAATCAACAGTTGGCTCAGAAGGTATTTAGCATTCATTATCTTGCACCAATCCTTCCTATCCCTCAGATGATCCCAAACTACTTTGGCCATGAGAGCTTTATTAGAATATGAAATAGTTTTTATGCCAAGACCACCTCCACTTTTCAGTTGGAAAACCTTATCCCACTTAACCAAAACGAGCTTCTTTTTCTCCTTAGTACCCGACCAAAGGAAAGACCTTTGGATCTTCTAAAATTTTTTAGCAATATATCTAGGCATCTTAAACAAGGACAGGAAAAAAGACAAGGATACCTTGAAGCACCGATGTAAGAAGTTGAAGCTTACCAACATGGCTGAGTAAAGAGCCTTTCCACCCAACAAGCTTACATTGAATCTTCTCCAGGATAGAATTCTAAAACTCAAGAGTAACATCTTTGATGGTTAGGGGTAACCCAAGATACATTGAAGGAAGATAACCACTCTGATAGCCTAGAACCGTAGTAACCCGAAATTGCAAGTTAGGAGTGTTGTTAAAGAAGTAAATCATGCTTTTGTTGTAGTTAATGCATTGTCCAGAACAAGTAGCGTAGTTGTTGAGACAGTTTTTCCATTTCCTAGTTTCCAACACTAAGGCTTTCCAAAATAGGAAAGTATCATCCACAAATTGTTGAATCACAGTCGGATCAAGGGTAGAAGCCACCTTAATTCCTTTTGTAGACCCCTCCGATAGCATACTTGAGAAGTTCCTACTTAGAACATCCACCACCATTATAAACAAATAGGGAGATAGGGGGTCTCCCTGTCTGATACATTTCTCAACATGAAAGAACCCAAAAGGAGAACCATTAACCAAAACCAATTACTTAACAGTAGTTACACATTCCATAATAAGATTGATCACAGATTGATTAAAACCAAACTTAGCAAGGACTTTAGGGACAAAATTCCAGATCACCTTATCATAAGCCTTGGATATGTCAAGCTTAAGGGCCATACTAGCATAGTTTCACCTATCCATATAGTGGATTAGTTCATGTGTTGTGATGGTAGCATCAAGAATATGCCTACCATGCACAAAACCTTTCTGAGTTGGGCTGATAATTTTATCTAGGAGTGGTTTGATGCAGTTGACCAAAATTTTGGAGAGAATTTTAGAAAAAGTATTGCATAGGCTGATAGGGCAAAAGTCAAACATATGTTGGAGATCAACTATCTTAGGAATAAGAGCAATAAAGGTGTGATTTAGTTGCTTAAGAATCTTACCCGACTTGAAGAAGTCACAAGTAGCTAGAACCAGGTCCTCACCAACAATCTCCCAGAACGTCTAAAAGAAAGCTAGAGGGAAACCATCAATGCTCAGAGCTTTGAATTCCCCCATACTAAAAGTAGTCAGCTTAACTTCCTCGAGCATGATAGCACTGAGAATCCCTATATTGTCAGTCTGAGAAATTAAATTCAGAAGCAAGTCAAGCAATAGACTATCAAGGGTTGGGTTAGGAGCTTCAACAAGAGTCGCATAAGCCTTCTGAAAGTACTCTGCAACCACTAAGCCAATAAGGGATGGTGAGCAGAAAACCTCTCCATAAGCATTGTGCAACTTGTTTATCTAGTTCCTTCTCTTATGTTTGACTGTTGAAATATGAAAGGAGGTATTTATATCTCCTTTTTTCAGCCATTGCACCCTGGATTTCTATTTCTAGAAGATCTCCTCTTTGTTAAGAATTTTTTCCCAATCACCCTAGATCACTTTCTCCTAGTTGCAAGGGGAGAGACTGATATCACCCTCCTCCATTCTCTTTTGGATCATTTTCAACTTATCCCTAGTTATTTTCTTCTATTGGAAAAAATCCCCAAAGACCCTTTTATTCCAGCCCTTCACCATACATTTAATGTGCTTCAACTTAAAAAAGATTTGGAACATGGGGGACCCACACATTAGGATATTCCACCATTCAACAATTTTCATTTTGAAATCAGGGTGGGAATTCCATATCATTTCAAATTGGAAGGTATAAGGTTCAACAATAGACTGATCACATGAGGTTAGCAGTAAAGGATTGTGATCAGAAACAGTCCTAGGTAAAGCCCGCAGAGTGGCCCTAAGCAGGCCAGACCAGTTACTAGAACACAGAAAGCAATCCAACCAAGCTTGAATCAGATCTTCGCCCACACGTCTATTGGACCCGGTAAAAGCTTGGCTTAACAAGTCTATATCAATTAGGCCTGTAGAACTCAAAAATTTTTGTCATATTAGCCATACTATTAGAATAGTCAATCGAACCACCACTTTTCTTAAAAGGGAATAAGGGGGAGTTGAAGTCTCTAGCCACCAGCCAGCGCAACCCATTGTTTTTATTTATCCTATCAGTAAGAGATAACCAAAGAGAAACCCTAACATTCCTTTGGTTGGGTGCATAAACATTTATAAGCGACCAAGAGCCTCCAGGGAAGTTAAAACAGGCACCAACGCTATTTCAACAACATAAAAGTTTAGTGCCATTTAGTGTAGAAGGGTTCCAAAGCACCACAAGACCTCTAGAGGGCCCTTCAGCATCGTTGTAAAAGTAGGATGCCTCAGGCCAGACGTACTTAGCAACATTATCAAAATTAGTTTTTTTCATTTTAGTTTCTTGTAGGAGAAGGACATCTAACTTATGTTCAAGAACATAGTTGTTTAAAGAAAGCTGCTTACGGGAGCTATTCATACCACACATATTCCAAGACATTACCTTCATTTCTAACATTTTTTAGAAGACACTTCCAATGTCTTCTATTTTCCCAAGGAAATCTCATTTGTGGTTTCATGCAGACGCATGGATCTATGGCTAGGCCTTCCTGGCTTTGAGTCACCACCCACATCAACCTTCTTCTTCCTTCCTCTTTTCTTTGGGGTTATCTAGTTCTCCTCATCTATAGCTGACACCTGAGATGAATCCTCCAGGATGAAAGAAGATTCCTCTCCCAATCTTCCCATATTTCGCCCTCTTCACCAGCTGTCTCACTAGTGCCAACAAAATTCACCTCTAATAGCGCACCACCAGTAACTACCCCATCCTCAAAAACCAAAGTAGGATTTTGTACTTCCAGTTTATTAACACAAGCCACATTTTCATTAACAAAAAATTTGCAAGACCCTTGGTTGAAACTATCTTGGTCACAGACATAGGAAAAGTATCACTAGGAAGAGGGGGTTCTTTGTTGGCCACTATCTCAACCAAAGGAGACAGAGCTAGGAACATCAGAGGTTGTTGTCAAAGAAGCAACATCATCTTTAGACATGACAATACTTCCAGAGGAAGGACCAGGAGCATAAGAGACTCCTTTGTTAGGATCCTTATTAAAAGATGACTTGCAGTCGATAATAAGGTGCCTAGGCAGAATACCACAACATTTTCATAGCACACAGGTTGGAACCAGGACCCAAATTTGGAATAGAGCTTAACAAAGTTAGGCAGAGATTTGTTCACACAAATATTTAAATAGAAACGGGAAAACACTAACTTGGATTTTGATTTGGTAATGGAGTCAAAGGTGATGAAGTGTCCTAAAGAATCACCAATGCTCTTAAATATTGATTCATCCCAGTATTCCAACGGTAATCTGGGAAGGCGAATCCATACCGGGGCTGACTTGTTGAGGTGCACATCTGGATTAAATCCCAGCTTCCAGTGAAATAAAGTCAAACTGGGTTTACCATATACCCAAGGTTTTGAGGACAAAACAAATATGAGATCATCAGGCACCATGAACTTGAAAAGGAAAATCCCACCAGACATAGCACAGATCTCCACACTTCCCTTGAGTCGCCACTTAACAACAACCCATTTCCTAACCATGTCCACAGTAGGTCTAAAAGAGAGGAACCTACCCACTATTGCATTCTCCATGGAAGAGAGAATCCTATCGCTGACTGGGTCAGAAATAGCGAAGTCCATCCCAGAGACAATAACCTCATCCCCATGAGGAGGTAGAGGGAGGGTATCCAATTTACTATTGGTTAAAATATCTTTCCACCCAAGGGGTTCAGGAGGAATCTCAATCGCTGACACTTCAATCGATGACACAAGATTCATCGGAAGATCCACAGTCAAAAGTCCTATCCCACCAAGAGTGTCTCCCAAGGGACATGATTCCGCATGAGACAAGGTGAAGCTTAGGCCAGGGGTGGCTAGAGGTGGACCGTGGGGTACCCCCATGGAAAAATTCACCATGTGCATAGGAAGTTCAGACGCAACCAGAGGATGGAGAGAGCGGGAAAGGATGGATATCGCAAAATAGTGTTAAAGATTAAATTATGTTGTTTTTATAATAGGTTACAAATTTCCAAAAGGTTGGAAAGTAATAGTTTGGTTACATTCTATTCATGTTGATTCTCATTACTTCGAGGACCTTCTAAATTTTAATCTTGATAGATGGTAGGTATGCTTGATATTCATATAAAAATTACTTTTCAAGAAATTCAATGGTCTAGATTGACTAGTGATAATTTGTAAGATATTGCATAATTGAGCACACAAGTTTTAGATTATTGACATATCACATGTTTATTTGAATTGATTATGTGATTATTAATATTTACAATCTATTTTCTTTGTTTAGTGGGAGCTAGTAAACACAAATGAAGTTATAAAGTATATGCCAAATCCAAAACTACCAAATGGTACTAAATTATTCATTTGAAGTTAACCTCATCATGAGCACCTTTGATGTAGACATTATAAGAGTATCTAGAATGTATGAGTGAAATTGTAAAATATCTATGAGAAGGGAGTACCTAAGGAATATTTGAATCCTATTTTTAGTTATTGTAAGAGAATCTCATATGCTGAGTTTGTGTGCATGAAAATGGGGCACACTGATTGAATATTTGATTTAAGTGGGGTGTTGGAATTCACATAAGTTGATTTTTTTCTCATGATTTTGTATTACCACTTGATAGTTTTGAGAAAGAATTGTGCCTACAAGTACAAGTACTTGGGTGTCATATTGGTTTATGAAGCATATTAGACAATTGTAGCACACACATAAGAATTAAGACTACCAAATAAATCTCATTTTATTGTAAACATCATATTATTAATATAGTGAGTGTAATAAGCATTGATGGTTTTTTATTATATAAGAATCATTTACAGGCTAATGTACCCTTTACACAAATATCCCTTAGGGCCAAAAAGGAAGCAAGTTCAAAACAACATCAAAAAATCATATAACCAAATACAACAGAACCACGACACAGACACAATATAGTAACAATGGAACCAAGACATAGACACAACACAGTAACAACAGAACTCCAACACCACCCAGACCTGAACACTAACTATCTACACTTTCCCATTTCTAAACCAAGAGGTTTAAAACATTGTCCCCAATCTAGTTGGGACCTTCCCCTACAATTTTCTTATCTTCTTCCTCCTTGACGATGTCAGAAAAAGTTATAACAGATATGTGAATCATTTTAATAGTGAATCGGGCTAAACAATTGAATTTTCATTCCAAATTAGTAACTCGTTCCTACAACACAACAAGGTCCTCATTCTTTCCCTTCTTGCTCTGGGTCTCCTCTTCCCTGCCTACTCTAGAATTAGAGGAGTGGATTTATCCTTAAGCATTTGGTT
>VDFB02023695.1:0-74558 GCA_007258455.2 Sequoia sempervirens | reverse complement strand
AACATATTGAATATGAAGACTCTTTGGTTATATGTCATTCTTGTGGTAAAGTGGGTCATGCCTCCTTTACTTGCTTGAGGAATAAGAAATAAGACTTTGTTTGAAAGAAAAAGGAAATGGTGATAGCTATTGTGGAAGATTACCCCACTCCCTTTCAAGAGCTTTAGAATGAAATTTGTAATGGCCCCTCTTTACCAATGTTGGACTCCTCTATTGATACTTCAGTATTGGCTAGTTTTTAAAGTGGTCTTGTGTCTTCTCATTGTAAAAAAAAATAGATGAAAAATATGTATAGAGAGGAATCCTTGTATTATGATACAACAAAAATATTTGGAACAATTCTTTAAACCACCCTGACTTAGTGTTGGCTCGGTGGTGTTTCTTGCTTTGTAATGTTTTGTTTTCAATATCCCTATCTTAGTTCAGCTTGGTTGTTGTTTGTTGTCTAGTTGTGCTTTCTATTTTGTCTTGATGTGCTTATTGCTTTATATTTATCAATGTAAAAGGGATCAAGAACCTTTCAAAAACCCTACTTTTTTAATCAAAAACAAGGACATCAATACTTATTGTGCAAATATTTTTCAAAAAAATCTCTATTTTTATATTTTTCCACATGTGTGGAATAGAGACATTGATGTTGATGAAAAGCCTTGTTCACTATAAAATAGAAAATAAAAGATAATTTAAAAACTAAATATATTTGAAATTATACCTTTTGGAAATCTTACTCCAAGGGCTATATCTTGCAAAAAAAATTGTCATGTCGATTCAACTTGTTGGTCCAACCTAAGGTTTGAAATAAAAATATTTGAGAAAAATCTAAGGAAAAAGGTAGAAATTCCTATCCAAGGACCTTAATTTAGGAACTTGTGAATAAAGGAACTTTGTTTGAAGATATCCAAGAGTTTCATTTTAAATTAACTTAAAACGAATGTGTTTTTTATGACATAAAAATATTAAAAAATTACAGCATTGAAAGACCTTGAAAAAAAGGTCTACCTCCATACAAAGGTGATTTTTTTGGCATCTTCAAGTGAAGGTGCCTTCAT
The DNA here is from genome assembly GCA_007258455.2 of Sequoia sempervirens. NCBI lineage: Eukaryota > Viridiplantae > Streptophyta > Pinopsida > Cupressales > Cupressaceae > Sequoia > Sequoia sempervirens. The sequence goes on along the minus strand of VDFB02023695.1, from coordinate 73,509 downwards.
TCAAAGAAAAAATTTATATGAATGTGTTTTCGAAATTCTATCCCCCCCAACCATGCAAATTTGAATAAGTAGGACACACTATTGTGGATCTACCCCAACATAAAAAATTAACAAACCACTTGATAATATCACATTACATAAGTTTTACATCAAGAACCATTTGCAAGAGAAAACTCTACCAAGAAGAGAGACCAAGTACGAGTTATCTTCTTCAAACAAGATTACAAAGCAACACACTTCCTACACTCATTTATCTCCAAGCTTACAACACTTATGCAATTGTGAACTCTCAATGAGAGAAACAAAAAAATGTATCTTACCACCATCCCAAGGCTCAAATTTATAAAAAAAAATATTATAAGGATATAGTATGAGTTTCCATATTTATATGGGCATAAACCATGGTAAAATTCAATGATCGAAAGCCCCTTGAAAAAATAGTTGTCCCTCCTTGGAATCCCTCGTGAATGGATAAATTCATTCATTTTGGCATCCCAAGAGACACCTTTTCCATCCTTTCCAAGAACCCAAATTGGATAAACAAATAATCACTTGTATGGAATGCTAAGAGCCACCTTTCTCCCTTTCCAAGCACCCAAATTGGGGAACAAAATTATCACATGTATGGAATGCCAAGAGTCACTTTTCCCTCCTTTCCAAATGCCTAACTTGGGAAGATAATTAATTTTGTCACAAGTAATTAATTATTGTTTCCAATGAACCCCTTCATCCTTTATGAATATATTTGCAAACTATAAGTGGAAAAATTATTATAAATTATTTCCCATTGACACCCTATGCACCTAAATAAACCTTACAAGGATGTTATAACAAATTAAATAACATGAGATTTATAAGGTTGATGGTACCTTAATACTAAAAACTACCATATCTATATAGGATTTTACATGTGTAGTAGCTCTAATGCCACTTCCATACACCTCTTTGAATCCTCTTACGACATCCTAAATCCATGCTACAAGAGTATCAAACACTTGGAAACATATTTTTTTGAAAATGGTAGTCCTTCCATATAAAGACCACACTCTATAGTGTTGAAACTCACTTGCCAAGCTCTTTGAGTAATTCAAAACAAGTCAAAAAAATATAAATCTCCAATTTCTCTCAATACCACTCTCAACCAACTAAAAAATCATCACACAATATCTTAAAATGCACTACACCAAAAATGGGTTGAATCAATGTAAATAAAGCAAATTCCCCAACAATTGTAGTCTCTAACAAGGCATAAATTGTCGCAATCTACCTTAGCAACCCCTATGGGTATGAACACCAAGAAGGGATTTGAATATTTATTGTGTGGAATTTTTCACATGCCTCCCCTCTTCATGCATTTTGCAAGACAAAGCAAGACTTCCATGATGTTGGCATTTTGAGCATTCCCCATGATTAGTATCATCCAAGATACAACACCTTGTTGAAATTCTATAATGCTATAAAATTGTGTTCACTAGAGTGCTCATATTTGTAAATGTATAGGGTGTAGATTCATTATAGAGAGGTCAAAGGATGTGGGCATTGATAATACGATATATTAGTGATCTAAATCATCTTAGGTAGCTATATATATATATATATATATATATCTTATTTGTCTTGACTTAGCATGCTCATTTAAGAAAATCTTGCTTTTAAATTGCAATTGTCTTGATTAAAAATTTACATACATTTTTTACTTTCATGATTGATGGATATAATATATTAACTCATGAAAGTGACAGTGGACTATAATAATCAATTATCTTGATAAATGTTATTTAATAAGAAAGCACAACTACCTCTCTTTCTATATATATAAACTTTTGAAAAATTAATTACTAAATATTTATTAAAATCTCATACAAATTTTAAATTATGATCAAGTAAATTATATAATATATAATAATAATTATGCACTGAAAATATCTCTTCAAGAGATTTACCCACCATAACTAAGACTATAGTACACTAGACAACAATATCATTTGTATTATCCTCATAATAATATCAAGCCATTGTGTAGAAGAATACCATCACTTTGAACTTTGAAGTTTGACAATAGAACACTCTCCAATCAAATTGCATAATCTACATCATCTTACACTTTTCCTTCAACAAATCAATTGATATACCTATATATGACAAATAAAAAATGTTATGTTCCATGATGTTTCAGGGACAGGCACAAGGGGACGGCAAGGGACGCGTTTCGGGGACATTTCCTAGGGGGAAATTTTAGGGGCCAGTAGGGGATGGCGACATACAAATATATATATGAGTTCTCCCAACTCATATTTGATTGACCAACAAAACAAAAATCATTAAAGTTTGATTCACAACTACTTTACTGCCAATTCAGTTAATGCAAGAAATGGACCATAACGGGTAAATTATTATTATAGGTCTCAAAGCAATCCTACCTGATTGGTAACAAGGAGCAACATGAATTCACATTTATGTTAACTTTCATTTCATTTATCTACCCAAGATACTAACCAACCTATATGTGTTAGCTTGTCTGATGTAATGAGCAATGTTCACACAACAACATAAATGACACCTCACCCGAGAGTAGGGAATGAGCTAGGGCGAGCAGTTGTATGGAGTCCAACACACACACCCTTTTTGACAATAACAAGTTTACTAGCCATCATGGGTTGAATTAGGTGAAAAGAAATAATGTTCAATCAACCAAAATTGACCCAAAGTTCATTTATTTGAGCTTATAATGGGTGCCTTGGTTTGGGTCTAATCTTCTTGGGAAATTAAAGGCCCAATAGAAAGTCTAGCTCATCCCAAAAAATGTGGTTTTTTGACATTAATGATGCCCAATCCTATAGAATATGCACGTACAATAATTGCACTACTCCTATCTAGGTTCTATCTTCCACGCCTAATACATTAGCTTATTTTACAAATCATGACTACCAAAAAAATAATTTTCCCAAAACTTTAGTCACATTAAACTAGAATAGTTCCATACAAGGGTTGAGTAACCCTAATTTACTTACTAGTATTAATTACTAATGACATAAATAAATTTACCTTAGTGGATTCAATTACTTTGCTAAGGTTTTATTCATAAGGACTCCTTCTAGAGCTTGTGATGTTAAGTTAAGAATAAATAAATAAATAAGGGATAATGCTTTCCTTCACAAGAATTTCTACCCAAATCAAATCATAATTGATATATATGTGTGTGTGTGTGTGTGTGTGTGTTTCAAAATTTATTAATATATTAGAGAGAGAGGGGGGGAAGAGAGATATGTCAATAAATTAATAATTGATAACAACAATATCAATATGTAAATAAATCGCGAGAGTAGTACTATAACAACATAAGAAATGTCATTAAAGCATTATAAAATTTATCACAGCAGTATCAAACATCAATAAAACCATGGTCTATCAATATCCAAATGTCTCAAACATGTATCCAGAGGTCTCAAAGTTCAAACATGAAAATAAAAATTTAATAAAATCTCTTATCACAATGTTGTTCATCTTTCTTGCTACTAGAAACTTTAAATTTTTGTAGTTGCCAAAGGTTTGATTCAAGACTGAACAAATTCGCCTCAAAGTGCATGCGTGAGAATGAGCTTAGCGCATGCCATAAGAATAAGCATAAAATAAAAATGTTAATATTATGTTGCTTTGGACTTTAGAGAAAAAATTTAACATTGGGAGAGATGGTGGGCCCCACATGATTAAGAAAGGAGGAATAAAAATTAATTTATTTTTTAAACCGCAGGTACCTCCTAGCCTGTGGGGGATAGCTAGCCATCTCTGGTACGATGGGGGATGTTTAAAAAATGAGATCTTTGAAGAATATAACATAGGGGATGGTGATGTAATACAAGAGGTGGGGATGCACTCCTCACAAAGTTAGCTTCCCATCACGATTTTGCTAGTGCTTGCCTACATGTTGGAAAATAATCTGAACAACATTATTAATTGCTCCAGCTTGACCTGTCTTTTCAATATCCTTCGTATCTACATTGAATCCCAATCCAAATCCAGCATTAAAGACAAGGATTCGAATAAGATTTCATCTGATTTACTCTAACCTATTCGTTGTCTCATTAGCAGTTTTCACACGTTTTCTGAGTGAGTGCACTATGTTCTTTTAGGGTCGGCTTAACCAGCACACTCTAAGTGTTGACTGCTTAGTGGTCGGGCCCATTCACCTGACATTTTATGTACCTTCCTATTCACATTTCTGCTTTTTAGAAACTCTGTTTCGGTAAACTCTTTCCTCCGTTTTCACGTTTTAAATTATTCTTTTTACTCCCACATTCCATGCGAAAATAAAAACCTGGAATCCTTTCCTATAAATACTCCACCGGAGTAATATTATAGCATCCTATTTTATACAGAAGTGTCCGCCTATGTGTAGGAGATTAATTCGGCGTAAGGCAGTTTAAATAAAGATGCCTTCGTATTTAAATAATATGAAAATTTAAATAATTAATTAAAATTGGATTAATAATAAATATAAATAAAGATGATAGAAAAATGTTTTACAATTAAAATAATAATGTCTTTTCTGATAATATATGATATAATATTATTATCCTACTTTTAAAATAATATAAATATACTAATTAAACTTGTTAATATAATAATATACATTTTTTAGTATTTGACACTTTAATTTTATTTACTTGAAGTTTTTTTTTAACTTTATAATTATTAGAATTTTTTTATTTTATTTAGTCGAGTTATTTCTATTTATAGTTATTTTTTAATTTGAAATGATTCTTATAAAAAATTCTCAAGAATAAAATAACAATAATCAATATTATAATTTCTAACATATTACAATGAATTTTGTAAGCTGTGGAACACTGGACAGAAGCTGAAGGGCGAATTTTGGCGAATCTCCTCAAAAACTGTCAAATTACAGTGACAGGAAATTGCCTTCCCCTGGCAGCGGTGAGTTAACAGGTGTGCTCACTCCTTTTCGTTCTCTCTTTTAATGCATTTATTATGAATGCATCCACTCCCTCTTCCCTCTGTCGTTCGGCAGAGGCCGTACCCCCTATTTCCCCTTCAGCTGCGCCAAGGGCATCAATGGCATCTGACACTCCAAGCATAGTTAATCCCAAAAACAATTCATTGCTTACAAGACCCAAATCATTCTCTGAGGCGGTTGCTAACTCTGGTATTACCATTGACGCGAGCGCAAGGTTTAACTTATCGAGTTTTCATGAAGCCTGCGAATCTGGTAAGAACAATGGGGTTGCTCCTTTACCTTTCTCTGTTTCTCCTAATCTGGAAATGCTTGTTGAAATAGGTAAGGAAAAAAATAGGTTAAGGAATTCTGCTATTTTCTTCTCTGCTGTTGAAGTGGATAAATGCCCTCCCAGGAAATTCTTAGATGATTGGTTCCATAACTATTGGAACATGAAACTTGGTTTCCATATTTCATTTTGTAGGAAAATTTAGAAAGGTCTATTTGTAATTTTCTTTGCTAATCATGAATCCCAGGCCGAAATTCTTGAAAAACAGTACTGTACCGTGGGCTCTACCTCCTTTTGCGCCCTGGCTTGGTCTCCTGAGGCCATTCATGAGGAAGTTCTTGCCCTCTCAGCCCCTCTGTGGATTTTGGTTAAACAGATCCCACCATTTCTATGGCGTTTCCTTCCTCAATTGCTTGAACCACTTGGTAAAGTCATCTGAATGGATGACACTGTGAGACTGGTCCCTCATATGGATGCCAGAGTGCTTATCTCGTTGAATCCGGGTAAGAAATTCTGACTGAGATTAACATTAACATCTTTGAGGACAATTTCTCTTATCCCATTGAAATTCTCGAGGGTCTGAACACTTGCTTCTTGTGTAGAAGAGAAGGGAATCTGAGGAAGGACTGCCCCATCCTTAAGAAAAAACCAATGCCGACTAAGCCCTCGCCTCTCCAAAAATCCACTGATACTACTAACCCTAATTTTGAATCCTCGGTGAACAAAACCCCTCATGTTGCTGAGCCTTCTAATCCCCCCCCCCACTTTGGCCTCCAACTCCCTGTCCATCCATGTTGTCCTTTCCCCTGCTTTAATCTCGGCTAACTCCTTGTCCCTTATGAATGTGACTCAAAATGATGGGCTCCAAACCGTGGACAAAACTTCCAATAAGCATAGATGAAGGACCAATAAGAAAACTAACACCTCTATTGAGGGCTCCTTGTCCTTAAATCCTCAGCTTACCTCCAACACGGACAACTTTGTCCTGGCCGCTTCAAAAGAAATCCAAATCTACTCCCCCCCAACTAGTTTGATTCTCAAGGACCTCTCTGACAATCGCATTGACCCAGCCCCTCCCCAGAACTTCCCTCATAAGATCTTTCGTGAGCTTGGTGACGACTATTTGCTTGAGATCATCCCTGCCTGCAAGTACTCCTTTGTTTCCGCTTCTCTCCCTACAAAGCATAGCATGGATATGGATATCCTGTCTCCTGCTGGGTTAGATAATGAGGACGAATTCAAAGGAGATTTCCCCACATCTACACGACAAGGGAGACGTTTGGGCTCCAAAAATAAGAACTCCTCCAGTAAGAAGCTAGGGGTTATCCCTACTATTGATATGGCCCCAATTGTGGGGTCTGCAAATCATTGTTTCCCCCCCCACATGTTTCCTCATGAATTGCATTTCATGGAACATAAGAGGGCTTGAATCCCCTGACAGAAGATTTGTCATTAAGTGGTATTTAGATACCTATAAGTCCATGGACTTCTTAATGCTGCAAGAGATTAAAGCTATTTATATACCTGTAAGTCCAATTTTAACTTCCCGTGGAAAGATGCCATTAAGTTCTATACTAACCACCCTAGGGGCAGGGGTGGGGTTGCGCTTCTGGTTAACACGACATGGGAGAATTATATCACTGGCAATGGGCTCTCCCCTTGTAACAGAGCTGTGTGGGTTACTATTAATTACAATAACAATGTCTTTGGCATATGCTCCATTTATGCCTCAAATGATTTCAAGGAGAGAGCGAATCTCTGGGACTAGCTAGCTGCTCTCCCTAATATCCCATGGCTTGTGGGAGGGGATTTCAACATGATTGAATCCCAGGAGGACAAAATTGGTGGTCTTCCTTTTGCTTGGAAAGACCTGGAAAAAGTTCATTGGAATAGAATGAAAAATGCTAAACACTTCTTTGACCCCTTGGCTGGAACTAAGGACACGAACCCTGGCATATGGCACACCTGATGTAATTTCCAACAAGGTCCCTCTAGAATATATTCTAGACTTGACCGTTTCTATGCTAATAAAAATTTCTTCTTTGTTTTGCCTAATAACCTAGGCAACTCTGTCCTCATTACCTCCACTTCCCTCTCCGATCACCACCCTATTTCCACCTATTTTAGAATTAACAATTCCCCTATGCGCAGCAAAGGCTCCAATCCCAAGTTTTTCCTTAACACTAGTCTTCTTAAAGATGAGGACACTCTTGTTGCCATTCATATCATTAGACTCATTAACAGGAATAACTTTCCCACCAGCTCTCACACAGATAGATGGAACATGAACATTCTCGCCTGGCAGAATCTGTTAAAAACCATTGGCCAAAAAAGGGCCAAGATTATAGGTTCACTGAAAAAAATCTTTCCTCTAACCTTCAGAAAGCTGAAACTAACATCCAAGCCAATCCCATGGACTATGATCTCATCTCTCATGTTGGCAATGCTAAGGAAGCCCTTAGGCAGCACCAGCAGTTTAAATCCAGAGGCGCCAAGATTAGATCCTGTGCTCACTGGCTGCAGTTTGGTGATCTGGGGATCTAAATTTTTCTTTAACCTCATCAATCATAAATAGTCTAATGAAACTATAGAGAGAATTATAGTTGATAATCATGAAATAACTGACCTTGACAACATCAAAGAGGCCTTTGCTAAATTTTACCAAAATCTTTTTGCCTCTGAGGATTCAGAGGAGGCTTCCTCCCTTAGAAATTAGTGGCATTCTCTTATCCCTAACAGGATCTCCACTTCAGATGCTAACCTGTTGTCCAAAGATATCTCCTTGGAGGAAATTGAAAAAGCCATTAACTCCCTTAATAATGACAAGGCCCCTGGGTCGGATGGCCTCCCGATGGAGTTTTACAAGGCTAATATTAGATGGATCTGCAAAGATCTTCAAGATATCTACTCAGAAGCCCTAGCTAGGGGTTCCCTGGGTAACTCCATCAATAGGGGTATTATAAAGTTGATACCCAAGGATGGGGACAAAGCTCTCATTAAGAATTGGAGACCTATCACTCTCCTCAATGTTTCCTATAAAATTTTTGCCAAGATCCTAGCTCTGAGACTTGAGAATATACTGCCCAAATTTTTTTGTTCTACCCAAACTGGCTTCATTAAAGGAAGATATATTCTTGAGAATCTGATCACCAGTTGGGAAGCCATGAATTGGGCCAACTACTCTCAGCAAAATTCTGCTATGTTTCTTTTGGATTTCGAAAAAGCCTATGATAGGGTAGAATGGAGCTTTATCTCCATGATGCTTGAGGCCTTTGGATTTCCTAGTGTTTTCTGCAATTCTGTTGATATGTTGCTCAATGATGCCTTTGCCCATGTTGATGTTAATGGCTCCCTTTCAGCTTCTTTCCCCCTTGGTAGATCCATCAAACAAGGTTGCCCCTTGGCCCCTGCCCTCTTTGTTATTGCCTCTGATGCCCTATATTACATTCTTAGAGATAAAACAATCTCCCCTGCTGTCAGGGGCATATATCTTCCTAATAATGAAGAGCTTATAAACTACCAATTCGTTGATGACACTGTTATCTTCTTTGAAGCTATTGCTGACAACTTTGAAGCTCTGAAGAATAAACTCAATTTGTTTTGCACTATTTCTAGCACTCGTTTATCCCACTATAAATCTATTTGTCTTGGTTGGGATGAGCAGCCCCCTGATTGGTTTTAAAACTATGATTTTTCAGTGGAGAGGTCCGCACAAAATTGTGAGATACCTGGGCATACCTTTCTCTATTGATCCCTCCCTTAAGGATATGTGGTCTTGGGTTAAAGATAAAATCACTAAGAAGTTGGATAAGTGGCACAACAGAACTTTGTCCTTGGCTGGCAGAGTTCAAGTCTGCCAAAAAATTCTTTCTTCCTATAATATCTATTATTCCTCAACTTGGATGTTCAGCAATTACCAAATCTTGGAAATTCAAAAGGCTATCAGGAAGTTTCTCTGGTCTGATGGTAAAGGTAATAGAAAAATGCATGTTGTTAAATGGGATTGGTGCCATGCTAATAAGCTCCTTGGGGGTCTTGGCTTGAAGGATCTTAAACTCTAAGGGATTTCCCTTGCCACCAAATGGATCTTTCACTCTTTATATGGTAATGATCCTTGGAAGATCCTTGTTAGGAACAATATAGAAAGGGGATTCTCCAAAAATGCAAAATCTTGGAAGAAACTGCCTTTTAATGATCTGATTATTGGTGACTTTTCTATTGTTGTTCAAGGATCTGTTGTCTTTAGATCCATTTGGAAACCTTGGGATCATGTCAGGAAGTATATTACTAACACGGCCTTCCATGATGATAATTAGCTTTATGGTGAAAGGTCCATCTGGTGGAACTTACACTCTTCTGGCAAACCCCTCACCCTCTCCCAAGGCTGCTCTGCTAGACACTGGTCTATTAAGGGCATCTCTCAATTGGCTGACCTCTTTGAGCAAGACAGATTAATCAGTTGGGATGATCTCAGAAGCAATTTTGATATCCCAGCCTCCCAGAAGAAAACCTATAATATGATTCTCAAGGCCACCAAGGACCTTCCCACTACTTGCCATATGGACTCTCATAGATATTTAAGCTGTAAATGGCTAGATGGGACCATTTTATCCAAAATCAAAGCTAAAAACATTTACAATGTGATTGGGCATATTGATGCCATCATTGATCATGTCAATTCTGTTTGGTATTCCACCCTCAACGTCCGCTCTTGGAAGAAATACTTTGATATATTGTGGAAAGGCCCTACTGAACCTAAGTTAAAATGCTTCAATTGGCTTTTGGTTCTTGATAGGCTCCCTATTAGAAAAGATAACTCTGGAGCTGACTACTATAATCTGTGCAGGTTACCCGAGACTAGTAGACACATTCTTCTTGACTGCATCTTTGCTAAGGAAATTTGGCATATGTTTGGTATCACTTATCCTGTGAATTTTAGTATTCTTGAAATTGTTACTGGGCATATTGATGGGTTTAAGAAAGATACTAATCTGTTTTGGAAAATTCTCTCCTCTAATATTTTATGGCAGATTTGGAAATGTAGAAACGAGGAAAGGTATCAAAACAACCCCAAAGCTCTTACTGAGTCTTTTCGAAAACTCACATACTTTAAAATCTTCTTGCAGGTTCATACTACCATGATGATAGAAAAAGAAAAGCTCAAAAGGTTCCTGAAGACGGGTTATTCCACTTTCTTCATCTATGAGATGAAGGATGGATATGTTTGGACGGAGAATATGGATAACTTGCAAATGTTCGAGAAGACTTGCAAAATGCTTAACCAAGAGGTTAAGGAAAACAATAACTCCAATAAGGACCAAATCCTTATGCTTGCGCAAATCCAAGAGAAGAAAAACATTGTTTGGATGGAGGGATCTAAGGGGTGGACTGCCTAGGTAGACACCCTTGATGATATCTTACACTAGTCTCTTGGTCTCCCTCTCTTTTCTTTGTTTAGGTCTCTCTGATATGTAAATTCATGATGCTCCTGATGTGAGGCCTGGCCTCTTTTGAGCTTTACTTTTTGATGTAATGGTTTTTTGACCCCCCTATATATAATCTAAAAAACATATTACAACAAAACTAATTCTAATAACATTTATTATTAAAATGATTTGTGAAAAAATAATTCTTAAATGAAGAAAAACAATAACATAAAAAATATAAACAACTTTCAAAATATTATAATTCATAAAATTAAATGGACAAAATATTTTATAGTCCATGTTAATGAATAGTAGGAAAATTTATAATATTCAAATTTAATATCATTTTTTCTTTTCTTTTCTTTATTCATAAAAATATATTTCAATTTTATTAAATTAGAAATATTAAACAATAATAATTCCCCCATTGAATTATAACCATACTTGTACCTCTCAAAATCTAAATAAATAATAGATATCTACAATAGCAATAAGACATAAAGTGACATGCCATGATCATATATAAAAATTGAAACATACTTAAATATTTAATAAATTAAAATTATCTAAGAATTATTTAATTTTTTATTTATTAAGAGTTATATTATATGTCATATGATCATATATAAAAATTGAAACACAACTAAATGTTTAAAAACAATTAAAACTATTTAAGAATTATTAAAGTTTTTTGTTTATTTACGAATTATTTTTTAATTTTTTAATTTACTTAGAATTATCTTTCTTTTTTTAAATTAAAATCTTCTAAGTAAATGCAAAATATTTATAAAGTAACTTTAGGTAAATAAACATAAATTAATGTCAATTTTTTAAACATACAATTGATCACCTACCTTATGATTTTCCATGGATAAATTAATTCGTCTAATTATCTAAGAAAACGATATGATGAATTTATGAACAATGATAATATTAAACCAAACAAAGATTCCAACAATTTCATGTGTTCTTTAATATCTTCCCTTTTTAGTTGTTTGGTTAATAGTTAGGAAAAACTTCTATATTTCTCATCACATGTCTTCAATTAACTCTTGAATTTCATAATCTTATGGAATGATAAGTTTGAATTATTTCACCTTTCTTATGATTTGTCTTGTGATGCTAACAAAACAAACATACTAAAGCATGAAGTAAAAGATATCTAATAACATACATATAGTCAAAGCTCTTAGCTCCCTTTATTGAACTAGAGATATTCATCACAAACCTTCTTATGGCTCAAAAAAATTTAATACTTAAATTAAATAGAATTCTCTCTCAAAGTGCACACTCATTAGCATAATTATTTAGGACATCAATCTTATATGTTTTTAATTCAATTTTTGAAGACTGTTAGAAAGGAACATATTTTTCAACCATATTTTCAAATAGTGATTTTTTTTTTTTTTTATAATTTACTTTCAATCTTGACAAGTAATAAGGATTTATTTTCTAAGAAAAGATCCATAACTTTCATCTTCTTGGTGGATTCTTCCAAAATCTACTCCCTTTCACATTCTTGCAACTTTGAATTTTATTCTTCCTCATGCTTAACTATCATAATTTCTCATTCACATAAGGATTTATATAATCCTTTTGAAAGTGATGACTTTAATTTTTTGAAACTCATAGTTCTTTTTCTATACTCCTCCATTATTTGTTTATTATCCCTTTCTTGTAGATCCAAAATTGTTCTTTCTTTTGTTCATGCTCCATAATTTTCCCTAAGACCCTTTCTTGTAGGTTTAAATCTAGTATACACATAATTTTTTGGTTCCATGATTTATTTTTCTAACTCTTTAACAAATCTCTCTAACTCTTCTTTTGGAATTATTTCACTTTGTCTTTGTAATTTTATGAATTATAATATTTTGAAATTTGTTTATATTTATTATTTTATTGTTATATTTTCATTTAAGAATTAGTTTTTCACAAATCATTTTAGTAATAAGAATTATTGAAATTAGATTTGTTATAATATGTTAGAAATTATAATATTGATTGCTGTTATTTTATTCTTGAGAATTTTTTATAATAAACATTTCAAATTAAAAAATAACTATAAATAGAATTAACTCTTGACTAAATAAAATAAAATAATTTTCAATAATTATAAAGTAAAAATTAAAGTATCAAATACTAAATGAAAAAAATGAATATTATTGTATCAAGCTTACTTAGAATATTTATATTATTTTAAAAATAAAATAATAATATTTTATAAATATATTATTGTAAAAAACATAAATTATCAGAAAAAAAACATTATTTATATATATAATCCTTGTAAAAAAGTATATTTAAAAAAATAAAAAAATAAAATAATTTAAAAATAATTTATTATATAAAATTTATTAAAAACCTTTCATTATATATATATATATATATCTATTATTTTAATTGCTCTTACAGCGAATTCATCTCCTACACATTGGCGCACACTTCTGTTTTAAAATGCAGGGGTACAATATTATTGGGCTGAGTATTTACGGGAAAGGATTCCACGGTATTTATTCTCCCATGGAATGTGGGAGTAAAAAGAATCACTTTAAACCTGAAAACGGAGGAAAGAGTTTACCAAAACGGAATTTGTAAGAAGTAGAAACGTTGATGTGATAAGATACGTAAAATGTCAGATAAATGGGCCCGGCCACCTAAGCAGTCAGCGCTTAGAGTGTGCCGGTTAAACCCGGCCGTTATTTTATTCTGTATTGTCATTCATCTGATGATGCTTAACTTTCTATATATTGGTTAAGTTTGTTTTGGTATGCACTCTCAAGAGCTGTAAGGTTATGTAATAGTCTGTGAAGGAGCAGAAGCTCCGGCAAGAGTCCGATAATGTAATGCAGTATGTTTCTATGAGCAGCAGTTAGAAAGTTGTCTATCATTGAGCAGTAGCTCTGAATGAATGTAATGTTGTCAGCTCCAGGAATCTCAAGATGTATGAGCAGCAGCTCAGAAAAACATTGTAATGTTTTTATTATGACCAATATAAGTTCCATGTCTGTTTCTATTTGTTTTTGTTTTCTCTCCATTTCAGATTCTACACTACACGTAAAATCTAATAACAAACTGCAACTTCGCAATTTCAATAAAATGTGAGGAGGTACACAGATTAACACATGTATTTTATCGTAAGCTTAAAAGACACACCAGTTAGAGACGGACACCGCCATGATAATTCACCGCTATGATAATTCATCACGCAAATTATTAATTGCATGAATTTTTGACAGTTAATTTTCCATGGTGGTGAATTGCTGGTGGCAGTGAATTTTCCCGCAGTGAATTGTTGAGGGTAAATTTTCCATTGGTGAATTGCTGGCAGTGAATTTTCCTAGAACCCGTAAACACATGATTTTGCAATCACAAGTACCCACAATTCGTTTGCTATACTAAATAAAAGATCTTGCAATCACAAGTACCCACAATTCGTTTGCTATACTAAATAAAAGATCTTGCAATCACAAGTACCCACAATTCGTTTGCTATACTAAATAAAAGATAAAATCAAGATCTGCAATGATTGGACCATGCATTGTCCTAGGACCGAAATGGATCATATACAGAAAAATAAGAAAAGAAAGAAAGAGGTCTTCTATGGGGACACAGGAAGCGAAGTTAATAGCCAATTATACATCTATAACTTCTAGAAATCAATTGATAGTGTCAATTGTACTAAGGAGTTTGGCTATGCCTGATAACATAGGGTTTGGTGGATGATGCAATTTTGGGGGCCCTGATCTAAGGCTTTGAAAGTGTAGATTCAGAGTTTCAGACCTTTATTCTTAAAATTCTTTTTAGAGAACCTTCACAGTTATTTAACTCAATTTTAATAAGTTCACATTGAAGAACGTTTTTCTATTGATATTATAATTCTGAGATAAATAATTGCAAACATAAAATACATGTAACTAACGATATGATATAATCTACAAGATCTATTTAAGAAGAAATCTGAATCCTTTTATACTCTTTGACATCTGTACTGCAGGATGTTGTTAATCTTTGCATTTTATATAAGATTTGTTCTAAAAAGATGAAGTTGAGAAAATAGAAAAATTCATCATCAAGTTTTTTATAGTAGTTCAACGTTTCTTAAGAGTTAAAAAAAAATCGGCCATCCAATAAATTATCTTTGACCTCCTAAACATTAACATTCTTCTATTTTATTTCTTAAAATACTAAAATGAATGCACTCATTGCACTGCTATGCTGCCACCTGCTAATGGGTGTGTTAATGTTTCTTTTTGTATTTGTCCAAAATAGAAGGTTGAATCGAAGTTTGGGACTAACAAGAACTAGCTGTCTTTCAAAACCATAAGTTGTGGAGAGAAGCTGGGAAATATTTAAGAACACAACTGTCCGCACCTCTCATAACTGAGACAGGACATGGCGTGGGAAATATTTGGAAAGAACAGTTCAATACGGTTTATAAAAGCAATAGTAAGATAGCCAAATAAATCGCATATGATTTAAAAAACTGAACCAGAAAAAATAAATGAAGGCCTAGAAAATTACCTTCAACGCATCCACTGCCAGTTTTAGCCCACTCCAGTCTTATCCCAGTTACCCCTGGAAATCCCCAACTGATGAATTTTGTGCATTGCCATTCAGAAAATCGGTCAAAGTTGATCACTCCTGGAACCCATTTCTGGTCATATACAAGAGAGAAGCAGCAGGCACTTACTAATTTGCATTGTACAACATTCCCATTAGGAATGTTGCAATCCGCTAACATGCAACCTGTTCTATTCTTGCAACTGGTAAACTGGATAAAGTTATCTCCGGACATTGTGTAGTTCTGATTGCCTTCAATCCTGACGCTTTCTTGGTTCGGGGAGCAATTAGAAGGCATGAGATCAACAATAATACCATTTTTCAGAACGTAGGTCACATTGTAGAGAAGCTTGCCCAATTCAATCTTCAAAGTAGAATTGTTGTAGCATTCGAGTTTGAACCCATCACTACCACAAGCCCTGGACTTGGTATAAAATGGGTATGGAAGAAGAATGTCCCCACAAACCTCTCTGCAATTCCTTTCTCTAGTAGATACGTCTGTAATTGAGAAAACTGGAGGTAAGCCTGAGCCCATCAAGGCCAAAGTAACAACAAAAAATAGACCTAAGGCCATTTGTCTCGAATGCTTCAACATGGTATTGAGGTCTGCTTATATTATTCAATCTTACACAGACTAATAGAAGATATAATGTATTTGAAAGCTCGGTTTTGTCTTGAAAACTACTCGAACACTGCCAAAATTCCACAAGACTTCACTAACATGTTTCTATGTGAGTTCTCCCCATCCTTTTTTTCTTTTCTCCTCTTTTTCTTTCTTTTTCTTTTTCTTCACATGACCAGTGGCACTGGTACGACACACATTTCGTATTACGAATTTGGGAGAGATTAGACCTCGTGACTTCTTGCCTACAATAAGATGATTTAGCCAATTGAACTAACCCCTGAAACTAAGAGAAGAAAAATGACTAAATATTTATGATTATATCAACCTTTCAAAGAGGGAAAACATAAGCAACCTTTCAAGGAGGGAAAACATAAGCACAATTCTTCTATACACTATCATGTAGATTTCAGGCCTGCTAGACTTTTTCGCTCAATGAAAACCCAAAACCAATCTCTTCTATTCTCAAGGTGATTTTACCATATATACTTTAAAAAATACTATTGTTTAGTCCCAGAGCCTGCTAGAACAATGTTTCTTAACTGAAGGAATAAGAAAGGTACCGAATTTTTTTGGGCACGTAGGATCTATTTTCAACTTTCGAAATATAATATCCCAATCCCAAAAATCTCTTTTGGATATGACCTGCAATTGCATGCCATGAAGGTAGAGAACACCACCAATAACTGTCCAATCCTATCAGCAGCTATCTTTAATGGATACCTGTCTCCACGAGACATATCAAATCTAGACCACTGTTGGGCTAAAAATGAGGGCTGTAATATTTTATTGCGATATCAAATAGTTGTATGCATCTCACCTACGTAATCAACTGAGGTATTTAGAATTTATTATTGAAGAATATTTACCCCAACAAACTTTTTCTTAATAAAAGAATTCACAATCTGGATAATATATCCAGAACATTTAAAAAAGCAAATTTCAATCTTGAATGTAACTTTTTTAGAACACTTTAAAAAGCATATCCCAATCTTGAATGCAATTTGATTTGATAGTGGACTTATTTAATTGAAGTTTTTTCTTCTGTAGTGATCTATCTCAAAACAACAGTTCACGACCCAGACTTTAAAAACAGGATATCTAGGAATTTGGTCTTATTTCTATTTACTTAATCACCATTTAACGAAGTGATTGAAACGAAGTGGTTAGTTATTGGAAACATTGACCATGTTGTACATAATTGCAAGGGAATAAAATATTCTATTTATATAGACAAACTTTAATGAAAGGTACTTTTCTTACAAAATCACACACATAATTAAACAAGAGAAATAAAACAGAAAAATGTTAAAAGAAACACTTGATTTCTATTATCTTGATGAAGTGAAATTACAATACTTAGAAAATAACATATTATAGTCATATGGGTCTTCTCATTACAGAAATCTGCAAGCCAAAAATCATGATATACACTATGGGAGCCTCATTTGTAACCCCTATTCTCCATCTTTATCCTAGAAGTGTAATTGCCTTAGAATATTGTGGAAGGTGTAACCTTATTTTGGGCACTAGAAATTCCACCACCCATTTTTCCACTCTAGAAGATTTTTATTTTATTTTGATATAGTTACAACATCTCAGAATCATTACTTTCGATCCTACCGTTGGATTTTCAATTGTAATTGTCGGTGGAAAAATTGTGAAGTGATCTACATGTTCTCCCTAGATCTTTAAGATAAACACTTTTCAACCTAATCCTGGACCTCTAAGGTCCTCAATTTCGAATTTGAAACCTCCAAAGAGAAATTCTTTAGGACAAAATTTTAATATCTTCCAAATGGTATAGGGTTTTGAGATGATTCTTTCACCAATAATTTTATTTTTCAATTTCACTCCTTAAGTCATTTTTCGTGTCCATAGGAACCTGAATAGGCCGACTTACTAAAATAACTAATGATTCACTACTATACAATAAGGGAGTTTAAGACATTAATTTAAGACAATATTAATTTTGTCTTAAATATATATTTCATGTTTAAATTATATTTTTTATTTTCTATTGTCTTAAATTAAGATTTTTTTATATCTATAAGCTTAAAAAGCATGCATTATCATCATCTTTTTATACTTCTACTATATATGAAATTTTAAAGAAAATATAATATAATAATCTAATTTTAATATATATAATTTTACATGACTTTTAATTTATAATATTTGTTATGGAAATACATATTAATTTACAATATTTTCACACTTTTATAATTTTTAGAAGATTTTTTACAAGATAATCTTAAATATCTAATAAAAAAAATAAAAATAAAAATACAATATTATATATATTGAAATCAATATATATCTTTGTTTGGCAATGGAGATAGAAAAAAATTTTGCTTTGTTTTTAAAGCTGTTTTAAAACTATTTGAAATTTTTAAGAAAATATAATATAGTAATAAAAAAAAGATGATTTTAAATTTATAATAGTTGTTATGAAAATACATATTAATTTTCAATATTTTCATGCTTTTATAATTTTAAGAAGATTTTTAACAAAGTTATCTTAAATATCTAATAAAAAAATTAAATAAATACAAAATATATATATATTGAAATCAATATATATCGTTGTTTAGCAATGGAGATAAGAAACTTTTTCTTTGTTTTTAAAGCTGATTGAAAACTTTTATTTTTAGTTTTAAAACTGTTATTTTTATTTCATATGGAGTCATGCACAAACCAAAAAGAATATTTTCTTTGCTTTGATTTATAGAATTTCATATTGCAAAGTATGTCTTTCATTTTTCCCTACTTGAAGTTGCATTTCTAGCTATAAATATTAATGTGTGATTTTTTGAGTTTTTTGGGTAGCTACCATTGCAAAATCGTTGATGCTCCCATTCTCGTTAATGAATAGAATAATCTCTATTTTATTGTTTTAAGAACAAAATATATGTGCTTTATTTTATTGTTGATTCTATGAAGCCAATATTGTTTTATGTTGATGTTACAAAAGGTGGAATAAGGGAAAGCGTCAACAATTAGGAGAGAGGCAGAATTTTAGATTGCAGAGGTATGCCTGTTCATTTGTCCCTATTTGAAGTTGCATTTCTAGCTAGAAATATTGTGTGATTTTCTAAGTTTTTTCACATAGTAATTAATCCACATACAGTTGTCTTTTATATTAGCATAAATTAAGATTAAAGGAATTGCATGCATGAACCAAAAGAAGAGAACTTTATTACCTTAGAGAGATTTTTATTAAGGCAGAGGGCTAATTAGATTCTATATGTAAGAAGAAGAAATAAACATCTGGAAAAATGTTTTAGAAGAAACAATAAGTAGGTGGAATCTATGGTGACTGTAGCTCTTTGTTGTATTTGTTGTTGCTCTACTCTTTTGTGACTCTTTTCTCTTTGTACTCATTGTTGTTTTTTGGAATGGTGGATGCCAAAATAGATTTAAAATTACTTTTATAGGATTAGGATTTTTTTTTATGTTCATTGAAAAAAAAAGTGAATGTGTTCATGCAATATACAACAATGTCTGTGGTGCAATCTAAATACCTGGGGTCCAATGAAAGACAGTATAATCGAACAACCTAAAAAATTCTCAAATAACAGTATAATCGAACAACCTAAACAATTCTCAAATAACATTCTACGCCAAATGGAAACAACAACAGTGTCCCCTTATATTAGTTATAAAAATTAGCCTTTCTATTGGCTTACAATCATGTTGAGAAGAACCAAAACTTTTACAAAAATGGCATAGGACCATTCTATGCCTCAAGATGGATGATAATCTAATTATTTTCATCTTTTGGTTAATCTTTGTTTTTCTTAATGTCTCTCTTAGTCTAGATGGTAAAACTGAATAATAAAAAAATGCAAAATATGAATTATAGGAAAACGGTTAAAAATATTACATTGGATTTTCTTCAGGAGAGGAGCAATGAACTCCCTCAAAATCCATACAATTATGAGTGAAAGTGCAAATATCCCTCAATAGGAAAACCGCATAGATCTTTTTGAGATGCCTCATGCAATAGATGTGCATGCTCTACAACAATAGGCAGCTGCCATCATATTTAATTCTTCTCCACTTCTATACTGAGCTTCTAAAACAAAATTTGATAAATTAGAATTTGACTCTCAAATTCAGAAACATATATCTATTTCAAGAGAGCAAGCATGTTAAGATAATTTAACTGGAACTCTATAGTATGGAGATTTCTTAAGTAGATACTTGCATTTAGCAATACTTTGAAGTTTGAAGTACAATGGGCACTGAATTGTGATTATAAAATAAGAGAATAAAATCAAATAATACCTTTTCATTATATTTTTGACCGACATACTCTTTCCAACACCCATCCCACTCCCAATTAGAAGCAACACATGGCTTCTAGCATCGGCATTCATTGGCACAACTACATGCGTCTCACTGTGAAAATTGGGATGGCGGCCAATAGATTTAAACTGATGCAATACAGTAGAAAATATATTTTTTATCTATAGATTCTTTATAACCTTTTCAACACATTGTTTCCTGCAACTTGTTTGATATATTGGGAGTAAAGCATGGAAACAGCAAAAATAAAAAATTATATGGCATAATGTTGTTCTATGGAAAATGCCAAATACATAAAATGGAAGAGCTAGGGAGTTGCATATGTGGTACTAAGAGAAGTGGGCTTAATTGTAGGGGAAACTCACATTTAAGTGTGCTTCAATCAGATAAATATTGGGGTTGATGATTTAGTCAGAATTTTAGATGTAGCTAAATTTCATATTGTAAACCACTATGCGTGAAATATGGATCATGAAAATGATTCGATAGTAACAAGAAACTAACTGTTGAGAAAAGAGTAGAAACTAATATTTTAGTGCATTCAAAATTTCAACCAAATGCATACTCATTTTAGTATATAATTCACTTGGTAGCATTAAACATAATAGATTGAAGCTTATACCACTGAGATTTAACCTATAGAACCTAGAAAATTGACAACAATTCCTTGCATATAAGATCAAGTGTAGGCAAACCCACAAAACTATCATGAAAATCATATATACCACAACCTTATGGTTTATTCAACCTGGTAGGGATAAATAAATGTTAAAGAACTCAAATAAAATAGGGGATTGTTGTTCTTTGTGGCAAGTGATTACTTGATTAATCATAAACATAGAGTGACCCCAGTGAAATGCAAAGTAACTTAGTATGCAACTATCTAGCTCATCTCTTATCTGTGCATAGAGAGATTCAAGTTTGACTTCATGGTACATTTCATAAAGATACAAAAGATTCTTTCATGACTCCCATCAGAATTTCTCTTATCTCCCCTCAAATACTCTTCAGCAAGTTTGGAAAGGCAAGAATCACCATTAGGTGTCATAATACCAAGTTGCCAAACTGCAACATGTCCAAGTAACTTCAATTTTACTCTCTATTCCTCTACACAAACACAACAAAATGTTTACAATCTTCTAAGGTATTCATGCCTCCAAATGTTGCTTGCAAACTTTAATTGAAGCTCTATAGTCACAATTAAGTCTAGTAAAAAGTTTCTTAGATCAATTTTTGGTTAACAACATAATAGTGAACATACAAATTTTCAGCCAAATTACATATATTTGAGAATCTGTTTTTATGTTTAATGCAATATTGTCACCACCTATGTTGATATGTGTTCAATTCCAAGCCTATTTCCTGGAAGTCAGGCTACAAGAAAGCATTCTGAAACAAGAATATTGAAAAGGAATCTTCCTTTTAACTATGAAAACCCAAGGAACTACCAAAAATGTACAAATCTTCTAAACCAAGATGTTTTAGTATGAACTTTTAGAATAAAAAGAACAAGATCTTAGACAAACTAAGATGTGTGAACTCACCTACATATTCTCAATACCGCTAAAGCTTCTTAACATAGCCACCTTCCATTAGCTCTATCTATGGCATCAACTTACCATGTTCAGACCTCTTTTTAGATCGATATTTGTAAATTTCATTCAGAATTATTTGTGCTACTACTAAAATGATTGTATGCCTTGCTTTAAAATATTTTTTGAAAACTCCTACAAAAAACTTTATTATATTGAAGTTTTAACTAGCAGGATACTTGAGAACATGATACATAGGTTTGGAGGTAGATTCAAGAACTTTCCTCATAAACTATCTACAAATTATAATGTATCAGCCCATATAAATAGTTATGTAAAGCCACCTGGTCTTCATCAGTAGTTCTAATACTTGAGAACATGATACATAGGTTTGGAGGTAGATTCAAGAACTTGCCTCTTAAACTATATACAAATTATAATGTATCAGCCCATATAAATAGTTATGTAAAGCCACCTGGTCTTCATCAGTAGTTCTACAATATATTGTGGCTCAAATCATTTAAATGAAGGAAAGATACTTAAGTCAATTGGTAATGATATGGAGCATTACCTTGACAAAATTTCTTGTGAAGAGTCTTCCTTCTAAAAGGTTTGAATTTATAAATTTAGGACAAACACTAACTCAAAAAATGTGTAAGAAAAAGTTGAGCTTTTGATTTGAATCAATGAGTTGAGTTCAAAAGAGGGACAACCATGTATAAGGTTGTAGTTAAAGAGAGATTGTAGTCAAACTGCCAAAAGGTGAAGAACCCCTGGATCAAACCAATTTGCCAGGCTAAAGTATAAAAATCTATAGTGTGTTTCTACTACACAAATTTTAAGACATTTGGTCACATGGAGGCACATACATGAGAATCTAATTGACTTTGCAATAAAATCGTCTGAAACAAAAATCAAATATTCCCAGTGTCCAAAAGAAGAGAATTTGAGGATTTTTGAAACCAAATCAATTATTTGCAATGTTGGAGGTATTGTCATTAGTTTTGGATCTAAAAGTATGAGCTTTAATTCTAATAGTGTTGTTGAAATGGAAGGAATGATCCTCGACATTAATTTGGTTATGGCTTCCCGAAGTCAATGCCTTATGATAGAAGGTATGAAGTTTGGCAAGTTTTCCAATTGGAAGTTGGAAATGCTTATGTTGGAGGTTGTTTCTCTAATCTAGAAACTTGAATGTGTGTTGTTAGCATATCAAAAGAAATAGAAAAAAAGTTGCAGATCGACTGGCCAACCTCAGCTTGGAACTGAATTTTAGAAACTATAGAGGAGACAACAAAACTGTTAAATCTTACTCAGGTTTTACTTCACTCCACCAACTTGTGGAAGATGATAAAAGGCTATTTTAACTCCTTATTGTTTAGCCTTTCTCTATTTTGATTTTGGAAAGTTTTCCCGACTAAGGGGATTTGGCCCTTTTTGTATGGGTACTGTTAGAAGTTCTAAGTTGTTTCTTTCTTTTCTTTTCACTTTTTTGTTAAATCTGATGAGCCTACTAGAACTTGCAATTTACAACCCTCTGTCAAAAAAGAAAACATTATTCTGAGGAGACAGACATTGTTCCACCTTAGCTTTCTATTATTGTACAAAAGTGCTTAGCAACAGAGGGGTTCATATTGCATACTTTTAAAATATTTTATAGAATGAAGCACAAAACAATTCTATATACTTTTTTTTTCTTAATATAAAATTTGATAAGTAGATGAAAAGTTATAAAGATAAATCATGCATATGTTTATGAGGAATATGAAGACATTAATAAAAGTAAATAAAAATAAATATCTTAGTTATTCAAAATAGGAAAAGGTTATATTTTTAGAAAGCTATAAGCAATATTTTGTTGGTACTTTCATCTTATAAAATGAGTAAATATGATAATAATGGAATATAAAAATACTATCAAATATGAGTAAATATGACAAGGGTAATAAAAATCTTAGTTAAATATATACAAGATTAATCAAGAGCACTTTAATATCTAAAGGTATATCTGCAAATGCATATGTCAGCTTCATTTTCTAGATTACTATCATTTAGGTTGTTACATACACACTATTGGATACCTACATTGCATGTCGTCAAGTCCAATGTGACAATTAAAGTTCGAACTATTGTTCATGATAGTGATAATGCACAAATGGTTAACAAACTGAAAGTATTTTTGAAATATTATTTAACAAATGTTTGCAAAATATTTATACATTTTATCTATGGCTAAATTCAATTTTGAAAATATTTTAAAAACATTGTTCAAAACTTATTACCAGTGCATAAATGTTTAACTAAGTGAAACTATTTTTTTAACAAATTAAGACTATTTGTATTCTAATTAAATGGAAATGGTTGATGTTGATGTTATCTTTTCTTATATACAAGTTGGTATAATTTTAAGTTAATAATTATAAAAACTAAAATCAGATACTTACAAAGTTATTGTTAATCAAAACATTAAATTATAAGTTTGGGGAGCAATTCCACTAAATTTTAGTGTCTAGCATTATATATGGCAATTAAAATAACCAATGATGGAAAATATAATGAAATCATATATATTACTATTGAAATGAATGTTAATAAAGATGTAAGCATTTTTTAAATACCTATTTAACAACAGTTAAAAAAACTACAAATTATTTATTATACATAAAATTTATTATTTATTAGAATGTGTTAAAGGAAAACTATGTTATATTTTTTTTGTTAACAAATTGAAAGTATGTGTGTTCTAATTTACTGCAAATGGTTGATGTTCATGTTATGTTTTCTATATATAAGTTCTTAACTTAAAATCAAATACTTACAAAGCTAAAAATATTAAACAACTACTACATTTATATTAAACATATAGATATAAGAGTAAAAAACTACTACTTTTATATTAAACATAGATATTATTATTGGAACATGTTAAGGAAAATATTATACAATTGCAAGTGAATTTATTATTAAAAAAATAAATTACATCACATTATGAAATTAAATAAAATACCCTTAATGATGAAAAATATGCGCCTCAAATAAGATAACTCTAGGCTTATTTTATATATATTGATATTTAATATATATGTATGCTAGTTTATTTTCTATTGTCTTAAATTAAGACGATAAAAAAACTACTTTTTTTATAATAATTTTTTTCATTTCTCTCTCATGCATTTTCCTTTTCCCTCCCTCATTTAGCACTAACCGAGGAGATTGTAGTGTGAGTGCATGAAAATTGATTTGTAGGTGACATTTTCAAGACGAATACATGGGTTACGAGGAGTTTTGAAGACAGGCATCATTTTTTCCTACAATTGGTGATTAGGGATTTGGCAATGTTAACGAGTTGTCATGGATCAATTACTCCTAGCACCTCTGCTACTACTATAAAAGGTGATGGTGTCCCCACTTTAGCCGATGTTGTGTGGTGTTGCTTCTCCCTCTGTGACTAGTGGTGCTGGCATCATTTTGTCTCTTGTGTAGGATAAATAGATTAAACACCCCCTTTAGATGTTGCTAGTGCTGGCCATTTTTACCCTGCTCACCAAATCAAATCTCGCTAAAGTAACTGCTACTTCTCATTTTTAATATGTTTTGGAAAATGCTAATTTTGTATTGAGTACATCAAGGGTTGAGAGAGATCAGTGTTTTTATTCCTCTCCTTACAAACAGAAGCTCACTATGCATACATTACACTCTATTGTTGTAGAATTTTTTTTAGGGTTAGGGTTTTGTTTCCAGGGTTTAATAGATGCCTCATTGAATGGCTTCAGGGGTGATGGCATCCTCATATTCTACCCCGTCACTTTTGTGTAGATAGGTTAAAATGAAAATAATAATAATAATAATTTTGAACTTGTGAATTAGGATTTATGCTTGTAGCTAAAATGGCATGGCCCATGTGACCCTTGTGGACAGGTGGAGACTTATTTTGTTAACTAGTATTACCAAGTTTGGCCACAACAACCAGAATGTGCATAGTAATTTTACACAGACATAAGTACTATTTTTTTCCATAAGAAAGGGCTAATCAAGCCAACCAGCGAGCCATCCAGTCAACAACAAACTTCAATGAGCACTTACCCAAATTGATCACCTTAAATTCTCTACTGTATTCTTTTTCGCCCATCCCTTATTTTCACCCAAATTCACATTTCTTTCTCTCTTGTTTTGTGATGTCTTCAAATGGACTTATTTGTACTTTTGTTTTGAGGATTTGTGTTCTTGGATGAATGTTTGTAGGTGACCAAGGAAAAGATGGATGAAGAACTAGGTGCACTCACATGGAGAGTCACAGAGCTTGAATCTATGAACCATAGGTACTGATATATAAGTAAAGTAAAATTTAATAACACTACACAGTGGAATCCAAATACATGATATTATATCTAAATGTGAAAATCTAAAATCTTTTAGAGTAAAAGTTGTTGACCCTACCTGAAAAATAGGTACAAACCCCATTCTTTGCTTCTATTTGTTTTTTCCTTCATTTATTTATTACAATCATCACATAGTTTGATATACTTGGAAAACAACACTTATATGAAAATACATAAAAACTTTCATGAAAATTGTAATGTCCCTTTCCAGCTGATGAATTGTTGTGAAGAAATTTTCTAAGATTTTTTATTCTTGAGGTTAGAAATAGATCAAATTACAAGGGAATTAAGAGGATAATTAAATAACGTCTAAAAAAGCTATAGTCTATTAAATTTATTTAATTATTCATTATTGAATAATGGTGCGGCCCTTCACTTGGTAATTAATAAATCCTATAATTGCCTATGTCAAATAAGAGCAATCATTTAAAGGATAAGACATCTGATTTTTCCAATAGAAACATTCTATCTTCAAAGGATTCAATTGCCTTGTGGAGTTTAGATTTGGTAACTTAAATTTTTTTGAAGGGAATTGTTGGCTTTCTAAAGTGGGATTGGTAACTTCTTCATTATTAAAAGGATCAATCTAGAGAAGAAGATCATTCAGAAATTAGTATTTTTCTGTTAAAATTTCTCTCAGCCGAGTCTTGGAGGAGAACTATCCAGGACAAAACCCCTAGTGGTTGTGAGTGGGATGGAAACCCCAACTCATAAATGTTGAATTAAATGGGATGAAAACCCCAAGTCAATAGGCATTTGCAGCAGTTCAAACATACAGTGTTAGTCCTGGGATTAATTGTTGCATTCAGATTAAAGGGAGAGCACCATTGAATATCATCAAATGTTATTCAGAAAAAGAAAAATCATCATCTACAAGAAAATACAAGGAGGAGTCAACCTATCGAGTGCTACTTGGGAGTTCAAAGGGAGTATCAACACCAAATGTGAAGGAATTAATATTATTTGCAAAGTTCAATGTTATCTTTGGATAAATTGAGCCCCATCTAGCCACCAGGGAAAAGGACAAAGATCAACATAAGACTGTAAAGTTGGGAGTATTCATTCAGCTACCAAGTGTTATCTTGACCTGACGGGAGCTTCTTGATTGGTTGCTGCATACATGAAGGTTTCGAGAAAGACAAGGGAGGTCATAAAAGACAAGAAACTAAGCTTTAGAAAATACAATTCAATTTGACGCCTTCTACCATAGAATCACACCATTTTAGATATATCACAGCCACTTTATTTGTATCGGTTCCTAAGTGTTTGGTGTTTATTCCTCTAACTCTGTCGTCACCTATTACTTTGTCATTTCTCTAGCCTACGTAGCACTTGGTTAAGAATGATATGACCTGGCATATGGGACAAAACAACTGAGCAGCGTAGGATTTTGGAGGAATTAAGGAGATAGAATCTTAGGAGTTGTTCCAAAATATTCAACGACTCTCTTCCATATTGCCATCTAGACTCTTTCCTAGCTTCTGGGATTACTCTAGAATACCTCAATATTCCCTGATTATATCTGGTGATTTCTAGATGCATATCTAAAGGTCTATGCGAGAATATTATCTGCTACAAGTTCTACGTGGGGTCCAATTTTGAGCTCATATGATGTAATTGTATACACTTAAAATCAGTCAAGAAATTTAATTAATTAAATACTAGTTATTTAATTAATATTCCATCTACATATAAATGAATTCTCAATTTATTTATATAGTTCATATCCTTTAATTCTTCAAATGTAAAATCATATTTTTCAAATTTAATTAAATAAACAAATTTTCATAAGCTTATTTTATTTAATTAAGTTTCATTAATCCCGGATTAGGAATTCAAGCACATGTCTACAACTTTTCACGCCACTTCACCAAGGTCACATGAAATTAAATAATTCTAATTTTTAATTAGAATTATTTTCAAACACATGGCTTATTCCTCACACACTTCTTCAACAAACTTTCAAACACATGGTCTTTTTCTCACACACTTGATTCCCCATCCATTTGGCATGTTTTCTTTGGTCAAGGGAACACCTTCTTGATTCTCTTCATCTCCACCGTTCATCCCTCTTGTCTGAATCTGGACCGTCGATATTTGCCACATCACAAAATGCTTGGAAAATCCTATAAATACAACCCTTTGCCAATGTATTTCACATCCCACATTTGAGTAGAGTTATTATCCAATAATATCTTTTAGACCATTAGAGCATTTGGAGTCTTATAGCATTGTTTAGCATTTTAATAAGTTTGCATTTGTAACATCATGTTAACTTAGAATCATGTTTTGCTCTATAGTTGTATTTTAAATCATCATATCAATGGTTATTTGAGCATATGTAGAATCATCCTAGCTTCATACCATAGCATTATCATTGTATAATCTAACATTATTATCCATTTGTCAAAATATCACCATTATCATAGTATCATGGCTTTTATCACATAGTTGCACATAGGAATTTAGATTTCTTACATTTTTGAACATCTCATTTTTGAAGTGGTCATTTTGACAACCATAGTGCACATACAAAATTTGAGAGCCAAATGGTTTAATAAATCCTTAAGAATAGAGGACAATGGCACGTATTTAAATATTTGTTTAACTGCAATTTAGAATAGTTTCTTTTATTCAAATCTCTACTATAATACATCTCATTGATGTTTGTGTTGATTTACTAACTTTCCCACATTTCACACACACATAAAAATGGTTCCCACCATGGGGAACACCCCCATTTCTAACAATTTTCTAGAAAATTTCATGTAAATAGGCTCTACATGACATTTTAGTGCGGTCATGAGTTCTTTCAGCATATCCAACAATTTTTTTAGCACATTCAAGGAGCCTTTCAGCGCATTTATCACTTCTTTTAATGCATTCATAACTTCTTTTAGTGCATTGATCAGTTCTTTTAGCGCATACATGAGTTCTTTTAGCACATAGAGTATTTTTTTTAGTGCATAGGAAAAATCTTTTAGCACATTGAATGACTGTTTTAGCGTATCTATGTAAATTTGCAAAATTTTAAAATCCCGAGAACTAATTATTGTTTTGTGTTTGCAAGTGGGTGATACGCCAGTCAAAGAAAATCTTATCAAACTACTGATGATTTATGCAGGGGCTAGAGTTGTTTAATGCTTTCTTTTGATTAAAATAGGCATCTAGCTTAATTAGAAGGATAAAGAACACCATGTCTTTCATGCTTGATGAATGGTAGGCATATGCTCCCCTTAACTGGGTGACCAAAAATCCAAACCCATTCATTTTTATTTTGTTTTATCCATAGAGGATTTGCCTTGTGGGAAAAAGTAATCACCTAAGGGAACAATCCAACCGGTAACATGCTAAAGCCAAGCAACTTCCAATCAGGATATAAATGTGGATACTTGAGGAAAGTTCAAGTATCATGAGGATTGTTCCAACAAGAAGGGTGAAAAAATGGTCTCTTGTCGTATGGATGATCCCCCATGAATAGAATTCCTATACTAGAACACTTTGTTATAGCAAGGCCAAAATCCTTAATCTATTTACTGGAGCAAGAACGGTCATTTTGAAGTTGTCCCACATTTTTTTGGCTTTTAGTATAGATGAGAAGTATGCCATCAAAGTCTCATGGGTATTGATGCTTGGCTACCCCAAGAAGTGAGTTTCGTGGAGGGGAGCCAGTGGGGCATCTAATCATTCACTAAAATTAGGCACAAGTGGAGTAAAATCCAAGTGGGAATCCAGTGAATATTGTCCTACACAGATTTAGGATTGTACATGCTTGATGTGTTTTACTAATGTGTTTTCAAACAACTTTCAAACAAAACATCACACTAGAAGTGAAAACCTTGGTTCAAAATCATCCATTTGAGTACTCAATTTTCATCATTCACAAGCTAGGAACCCAACAAAGTTCACTTGTCAAAAGATTATATCATTGGAAACACTCATATTCTCAAAATTCAAAGCCAAACAATGAGATAGAGTCACCAAAAACACCAGATTCTTCCAGATTAGTGCATTCATTTGTTGTTATAGTGCATTGCTACAATATTTTAGCACATTTGACATCTATTCCTGTGCATCCATATACTATTATGGCACATCCATTGCTTTTTCTAGTGCATCTAAGTCATATTTTAGCGCATAGACCCTCTGTTATAGTGCATACACTACATATTTTAGCATATCGAGCCTCTGTTCTAATGCATCCAGGAAATCTTATAGCGCATCTGTACAATCTTTTAGTGTATTGGCCCTCTGTTATAGCGCATCTAGTCAACTTTATAGCACATTTGTGCAATCTTTTAGCGCATCTGTCCTCTATTGTAGTGCATCTAGGCTATCTTCCAGCGCATAGATGTCAAATATTTTAGCACATTCGGGCTTTGTTTTAGTGCATCCATTAAATACAAAACCCGAGAGTTAAGTTTATCCCTTGTTTCACAGTTTCACAGTTTGAACCAAAAGTTAAAATCTTTTTCCAATCCAAAATCATTCCTCAAGAACAACAGACTCTAAACTTGTTAAAATAGACCTCTACAAGTTGAATTCTCTAATCTAAACCTAGATCTTAACATCTTAAAGTGTCTAAATCATCAAACTTATCATATCCTTGATTGTTAAGCCTAGTTTTATCATCAGGATTTATCATCCTCTCATTACAAAATGAAGCTATATAATCAAATCAAATTTAGTCTCATCAATAGAATTTTTCATTCTATTTGACTTAGTTTTAATCCTTGGCACTATTCCAAACAAAGATCAAAGTTTAGTCAAAGTATAACACTTGTATTCCCATTCAAACAAGGTTACAAAAGTAGAAACTCAAGGAAAAAGAACATCGAAACCCAAAACATTAAAACTCAAAACATTAAACCTCAAAACAGTGAAACCCAAAACATCGAAACTCAAAACACCATGGTTGAACCTGAAGAAAATCCTTTCTATGGAACCAACACTAAAAGTGAAGAAATAATCGAGGAAGACATCCAAAATGTTGAACAAGATCCCAATTTCCACAAATGCTTAGAAAATATTTTTGAAAGAAATGGGGAAAAATACTTATTGATGCTAGCTAAACAAGGTGTCAAATTGCCTAATGACTTTGATGTCAATCAATTGAAAGCACCTCCCAAAAATCCTATAAAAGAAATAGAACAACTGGTTTCCCTAACCCATCAGATGAAGAACCTTCAACAAAAAATTCTTGACATGCAAAGGGGAACATCAAAACGATACTTGATCCAAGATATTTTTCCATATCCTTTTGATCAAGATATCCACATAATTCCTTTTCCCAAACATTGTGAATTTCCGAAGTATGACAAATACAGTGGAAAAACAAATCCAGTAGATCATGTGAGGGAATTTAGAACCATGAGTCTTGAATTTTCTCATGAAGAAACCTATTTGATGAGACTATTTCCATGCAGCTTAGGTGGACAATGCCTTGAATGGTTTTCCAAAATCGCACCACCAATCAAAACCTTTGAAGAATTGGTCAACAAATTCATCACCCAATATTCTTATAACATCCAACATGATATAACAATGAAAAGACCTTTCCAACTTGAAAAAAAAAAAGGGTGAAGCTTTCCTCACTTTTCTACAAAAATGGAGAAGATTATTTGCAAGGTATTCTAGTCCTGTACCTGAGAAAGAAAAGATGGAAATCTTTATTGATAACCTAAATTACGAGATGAGCTACAGATTGGAATTGTAATCTCCACCTACATTTGAGAAACTAATTGAAAATGGAATAAAAATTGAAGAGGCTTTGGTCAAAAGAGGAGTCATAAAAATTTATAATGACAACAACTCATCAAACTCCTCCAAAAATTACAATAACGGTGACAAACCAAAGTTTTGGAAATGAAACAAGAATGTGGGTAACAATGATGGCATAGTTGAAAACCAAAATACAAAACTTGCATTCAACTTAACTACCACTACCACCAAAACAAATCAAAACAACAATCCACCCAACAACCAAAATGTCAACCAAAACAACAACCAAGGTAATGCTAGATCTAGAACACCATCATATCAAACAAACTCAAATTGAAGAAGGTTCACACTTTTAGGAAAAATGTTAGAATCAACATTAAAGGAACTTCTTGAGGCTAAAGTCATAACATTACTAGAGGCAAGAAATTGGGAACCACAAGTTAAGCCTCCATGGTGGAATGATGGCCATTTTTGTGAGACTCATAGAAATAAAGGACATAAAACCAATGACTGAATTGAAGCACTTAATACAAGACTTGATTGACAACAAGACAATATTTGTAAAAGAACACCAAACAAACAATGATCATGGAGCGTTCAAGAACCATCTACCAAACTATGAAAAGGGAGAGTCCTCATCATCAAATACCAAGGGAAAAAATGTAAATTATATCTATGATTCTACCATTCATTGTGTTGAGGTGGTTGAACATCAAACCAAAGACATTGAAATCAAGAGCCAAAGAAACATTGCTACAACTGAAACTCATCATCATGACATCAACATCACGACACATCAAATCAATGACTTTGTGCCAATAAATTTGATCGCCAATATTGATGCAAATGACAACCAAGTCAATGTCATTAAAATCGAGGAAAAATAAGATAATTCCCCAATCAATGCAATCACTAGAGGACAAGCCAATGTAACATTGAAAGGAGCTACCCCTTCAATGTCCAATACAGCTGCTATCCCTGCAGAACCATACAGTATAGTCAATCAATTGCAAAAGATACTAGCACAAATCTCCATGATATTAGACTTCTCAAGATTTCACCTAATCATAAGGAAATATTAGAACAAGCTCTAGTCACCACCATGGTACCAAATGATTTGGAAGTTTTCCAATTTCAAACTATGGTGGGACATTTGACCACACCTCATTTTCTATCATTTACTGAAAATGATGATACATCAGTCACCCATCTGCATAATGCTTCACTTCATATTGATGTTTTGATCCATAAATGTATTGTCAAATTCATTCTAATAGATGGAGGAGTTGGTTTAAATATCTACTCTTTAAAGTTTATGCATGCATTGGGATATTCATAAAATGTAATAAACTCCAGTAAAAAGATTACCATGAAGGGATATGATGTGGAAGATCACTTATCTAAAGGATCGGTTATTCTACCAATCAGAGTTGGCCTTGTGGTGAAATATGTGGTTTTCCAAGTCCTTGATCTCCCCTTGACCTATAATATCCTCCTTGGAAGACTGTGATTGCAGGAAATGCAAGCAGTGTCCTCTACATACCATCAATGCTTGAATTTTTATCATGGTGGAGTTGAAATCACAATACAAGGAGATCCTAATTCTTTCATGTCTAGCCATAATCAAAGTCCTAAAGCTAAAATCACCATCCCTAGCAATTTTGAAGCATACCCTCCTCAAATAAATGTTGATCCTAAACTCGTAAAAGCATCTACCACAGTTATTGCACTATCAATAATCCTGGATTAGGAATTCAAGCACATATGACCTACAACTTTTCATTCCACCTCACCAAGGTCACATTAAATTAAATAATTCTAATTTTTAATTAGAATTATTTTCAAACACATGGCTTATTCCTCACACACTTCTTCAACAAACTTTCAAACACATGGTCTTTTTCTCACACACTTGATTCCCCATCCATTTGCATGTTATCTTTGGTCAAGGGAACACCTTCTTGATTCTCTTCATCTCCACTATTCATCCCTCTTGTTTGAATCTAGACCGTCAATCTTTGCCACATCACAAAATGATTGGAAAAGTCTATAAATACAACCCTTTTCCAATGTATTTGACATACCACATTTGAGTAGAATTATTATGCAGGAATATCTTTTGGAGCATTGGAGCATATGGAGTCTTATAGCATTGTTTAGCATTTTAATAAGTTTGCATTTGTAACATCATGTTAACTGAGAATCATGGTTTTCTTTATAGTTGCATTTTAAATCATCATATCAATGGTTATTTGAGCATATGTAGAATCACCCTTGCTTCATACCATAGCATTAGCATTGTATAAATCTAACATCATTAAATCCATTTGTCAAAATATCACCATTATCATAGTATCATGGCTTTTATCACATAGTTGCATGTAGGAATTTATATTTCTTACATTTTCAAACATCATCTTATTTCTTAAGTGGTCATTTTAACAACCATAGCATGCACATACAAAATCTGAGAGCCAAATGGTTTAATAAATCCTTAAGAACAGAGGACATTGGCACATTTTTAAAGATTTGTTTAACTGTAGTTTAGAGTAGTTTCTTTGATTCAAATATTTACTATAATACATATCATTAATGTTTGTGTTGATTTACTAACTTTCCCACATTTCACACATAGCAATTGATGTTGAATAAATTTTTGAATAGTACCTAGAAGAAATCTACTTATTACAAAGTACTATTTATATTGAATATGACAGTGTATGCAATTCTGAGTGTGTGAACTTATTGAATATCAAACTCTGAAATATATTGTTAGCTCATCAGGCTTCATTCATTGTGATCTAATATTTTGAAGCTAAAGTTTATCAATAAATTTCTTAGCCATTGGAAATGCTCCATACAACTTAAGAAATGCTTAGTTCAGTTAATGTAATGCCTAATTTAGCCTGTGCCATTTTATTTCACAAATGCAATGTCAAATTGAACATCAAAAATTATCGTTCAAACCTAGTATGGGTTCTTATAGTGGTATCAAAGCCTAGATACCTGCTAGCTTGTCAGGAATTCATATTTGCATGTCACATAGATATTTCACCCGAAGTAGGTCCAAGCAACAGGGAGAAGGAGTTGATAATAACACAGCTAAAGCTAAGATGGGTGAAAGAGGAGGTGAAAGCCCACCAAGAAATTTGAATGCACAATTGGATAATTTCCTAACCACATGTTCCCAGTAGCAGCAACAAGTGCTACAGCAGTTTTAGGATCATATGATCATGTTGGCAACACAAGGGCACACAACTAAGAGGGGGGGTGAATCAGTTGTCACATAAATTACACAAATTAAACTTATTCTCATATTTGATAAATAAACATGAAATCATAAACCATCACCACATCAAAAACACACATACACCAATATTTTTTATGTGGAAACATTGTTACAGGAAAAACCATGGTGGAGGTTAGTCCACAAGATTATACCCTGTTATAAGTATAAAAGAATTGTAAATGGGGAATGCACATTCATTCACGCACACTGCCTAGAGCTCACTACTCAAACAAAAAAAAACTTACTACCCAAAGGAAGACACGTTGTCTTACAAAAAAATTTGAATTACATTCAAAATATTTTGAATTGAGAAAATAGCATCTGCAAATGTCTGATTATAGTTTCGGTTAAGCACATAAATATCTGCTCACTCTTCTTCACACTTTACTTTTTCCTTCAAAAGATTAGAACATTATTCGCACTTAGCATATAGCATACTTCACACACTGGTTACACATCAAATAGTATAACCATTTGATCATATATATTTGCAACCAAGAATAACATAAACTACATGTCAGCCCAATAAAATATAAAATGTGTACAAACTGTTGGCCCAAATCAATAAACAATTTATCAATGTGAACCAAAAAAATTTGGCCACAAATAGTAAGGACCCAAAACAACATCCTCGAACACAAAACACCTTCAAAAATTATGCCTCGAAGATCCACAACACGCTACAATCACCCTGTCGGCCATGAACATGAAAAATATGAACTCACAAAAGAAAGTCTACAATCGCGAGCACAATGATCAATGTGGATGTACAACATAGATAGATTATGATCTAGAAACATCCACAAGCATGATGAATCACCATAGAAGCATCCACAACAACTCAAGTTAATAGAATCACACCATCTTCTTTTAGGAACACCAACTAGAACAATTGAACAACTAACAGAACACATATACTCATAACTCAATCAAATCTTCATGCAAACCTCTAAAATTTCATGTGGATAAACTAGATATACTTTTCAACAAACCCTTTAATCCACAACCTCTTATCATCAATATATTGAGCTATCCACCACTCAATATCCTCAACATATACAACCTTAAATACATTAATGCCAATAGTGTTGGCATCAATGACAACCACATATCAGCAATATCCAACAATCTCCCCCTTTTGAATTGATGGCAACACATGATGTGAAAAACAACACCATCAATGCAACTTTCTCTTAGCACCTTCTCCCTCTTAGATTTTGACTCTTTTCTCCTTAACTCTTCATATTTTTTCACATGACTCTTCTCCCCCTTTGACATCAATGACAAAGATACACATTATATTTTTCCACACAAGCTCTAAACCACATATCTAAACATCTAACTACTCCCCCTGAGTAGCAGCCACCACAACATCAATATGGATCAAGTTATGACTATGAAGTGCATGGACTGATGCAATTCAATGCATCTTAATTTTGATTATGAGGGGTAATTTTTGGTGTAAATGAAGTCTTGTACCTATTTAATTCATTACTAGGGGACTTATTTACACATGCTAAGTTTACTTAGGTCCTAGGAAGGAATCCTTCTAGAAGGTGTTAGTTGTCATTATTTGTTATCTTATCTTTTGACAACTACTACATGTGAACCTAAGTAAGTGTGATTAGTTGTCTCATATCATATGATTAAGACACTTGTCATAATCCTATGACATCTTGCATCTCACCTTGACTATATAACCAAGGTCTCTCTCATTATAGAATCATCTCATATCATTGACATTGAATACAGTTTATTCTTATCATATCATTACTCTCTCTTTTGTGCTTTCCATTTGGTCTCAAGATCTTGGTAGCCATAACCAATTCTAACATGGTATCAAATTGGGTTAGGTGCCATTGGAGAGTATTTTTCTGAAGAGAGATCTCAGATTTGGGGGAGTTACATTTTTTGGCTCTTTATTGCAAGTTCATATCAGAGCTTGTTGGTGCAAATTTAAGCTCACCATTACATCTAGAAGGTTCAAGAAAGTCAATTTTTCCTTTTGTTTTGTCGAAATCAGACATATGAGGCCAAATCTATGAGGATTTGAAGCTAAAGAGTGGTTGCCAAATCCAAAAGGTAGCTACATTTTTGAAGATTTTGGGTCAAATCTGCCCTTCCCATTGCATCCAAAAGGGCCAAAAACCCTAAGATTGACTGCCAAATCGTGCAAATCAGAGCAGTTGTCCGGTGAGGCAAAAAAAATTGCCCAAGGAGTTGTACGACCCCCAAGTCATCATAATTGCGTTGGTATGAATATTCAAAAAAATTATTTCTTTTCAATTTTTTCCCAAAAAAAAATTCAAAATATTATTATGCTTTTGGGAAAAATCTTGTTGAAATTTTTTTTTTAAATCAAAACAAAAATTATATTTGTACAAGTCTGCAAACTGTATAGTTTGCAGACTGTACTTTTTGTTGGCAGTATTATGCAAATTGTCCCATAGGCCCGGAGGTTTCCACATGGCATTTCCCACACCCATGTGGACCCCTCATTTCCTAGCAGCTGGCATTTCACCTCAACTGACTTTTAAAAGAAAAATTCAGCATCAAAAATTCCTACTGGTGTAAACAAAAAATCGGCCAGCAAATTCTCAACCGGCGGCAAAAAAGTTAATCAACCGGTGGCAATAAAAAAAAATGGAAACTTTCTTCATAATCCGGCAAAGGCATATTCTGTTAGAGCTAAGAAGATTTTGTCCCACGACATTTGCAGGGAATATTTCGTTCACTATAGGGCATATTCTATTTTGATAGCCCGATGGACGTCAATTTTAATTGAGTGTTTTGCTAACATCATCACTATGTCAGTGATGACACAGCATACTAAAAAAAAATTTCTCCCCTCACAGATTGCATTTTTTATTTTTCAGTCCAACTTTGAAGCCTCATATCTCAATCATTTTGACTCCTTTTTTCAAGCAAGTTTTTTTATTTGGGATAAATTTTTATGCTCTTCGCAGTGGTGCAATCCAATTTTGGTTTTGGTGTCTGGTGTTTCCAGAATTTTTAGATTCTCACAAGTGTTCCTGCTTCATCCTCATTTTGGGAACTTTGGGAGCTCATATATTGCTCCTACGGTAACATTTTGGGGTGCAATTTTTTTAAACTGCATGAGTTTTCATGTACTTTTCAATGGTAGGATCAGATTGATCTCATTTTGTACCAAAAATTGTACTTTATTTTGTGGCCAAATTTGGCATTTGCATGTACCAAGATCAAAGACCACTTTGTTGTTTTTGGAAAGTGGCAACTGTAAAACACACTACTCATAAAGTGCCAAGCTCATATACTGTTGGGGTATTTCTTGACTGAGTGATTTGGGGGGATAATCTTGCAGTGTTTGCTTGCATTCTTTTGCTTGGTTTTTGTTCTTGCAATGGAGAAATCTCAAAATGAACTTCTAACTCCACATAATTGTGCTACATGGAGAAAATAAGTATGGAAGTATCTCATGATGAAAGGTCTAATAGGTCATCTAAAGGACACCACTCAAAAACCTATTGATGGTAAAGAATTGGCAAGGTGGGATATTGATCATGAGAAAACACTTGGATGCATATGTTCATTAGTCTCATTTGATTTATAATTTCATGTTAAATCATGCAATACACCTAAAGAGGCATGGGATACTTTTGAAAAATTGTATTGTAAAACAGATAAGATTAGGGGTTATCAGATTGATAATGATTTGATGAATCTTGATCCTATAATTTTTTACCACATCCAAGACTACATCTCCAAAATCAAGCAACTAAGAACATAGTTGAAAGAATGCAGTATTGAAAAAGAAGATTTGCAGTTGATTCTAAATGTGTTATCCAAGCTTAGTCCTGAGTATTTAGTGTTTGTTTATGGCTTTCATACCCATCAACTTTCTATGGGAGCATCATATGTTGATCCTAAGTTTGATAACTTTACAAATCTCATAATCCAAGAAGAAGCTAAGTTAATGAACATGGGTCTAATCAAGTCTTCCAAGCCACAAGCATTGGTGGCTAGTGAGTCTAAGGGACAAAAAGAATCAAGGAATCTTGATAAGAAGCAAAAGAAGAAAAAGAACAAGCCACATAAAGAATCAAAATCCTCATCTTCTAAGGGGAATCATCTAAGAAGGAGAGGCCTACTTGTGCATATTGCAATAAGGATGGACATGAAGAACACTATTTTTATAAGAAGGATATTGATGAGTTGAAAAATGTTCTAAAAAATAATCACATTGATTTTCCTTCTAGAATGTCTTTTTCAAAATAGACTGGAAAGGACAAAGGTCAAGCATCTACATCAAGAAATAAAGGACAAGCTCTTTGTACTTTTTCATGTCTAGGATCAAGAAGATGGCTTCTAGATTCAAGATCATCTCATCATATGGAATCTTCACATAATATCTTCTCTTCATTTCAACCTTGTACTATGTCTCCTATCTTAATGGAAAATAATACATACATGAGTGTAATTAGAAAGGGGTCTATTAGTTTTGGGGACAACACTTTTCATGATGTCTTGTGTGTTCCTCATTTGACGAGCAATCTTCTTTCCATATATCAAATTACACATGGTGGAGATGGGAGACCTATGAATTTTACACCTAATTTCATCATCATTCGAGACTTGGAGAGTAGAGAGATCATTGCTACTGGGGTGGTTGATCATTCATCTCAGTTGTATACCTTTGCATATTTTGCTTCTGATGGTGACATTGTTCCTTTGACTATTGATCATATGAACCATGATTCATATGAGACATTTGGCTTTTTCAACTTGGGAGTTATCACATTAGATCCAGTCCTTGAGCCATGCATTTCATCTCCATCTACTATTGTAGTTGATGATGCTTATGATTCCACAGTTTGGGTTCCTTGTGATTCAGTGCAGTAGGACATACATCATTCTCATTTTCTTCCATATATGGCTAATTTGGATGACTTCTTGATAGGTATTTTAGACTTGTTTATGGAGTCTCATCTTGCGTATTTCGGAGACATCATTGATAGCATTCATCTTCTCTTTGATGAAGATGCTCCTTCTTTAGTTTTTGTGAGGGAACACTCTGACCCTCTTGTTCAATCTCTACATGATCATTCTTCACAGTTTGGCATGAGTGTGGATACTTTTGGACAGCATTTGGAGGATGCTTCTTTTTCTTTAGAGGGGATATCTTTGTTTTTGTATCATGTTCTACATTCTTCTCTACTAGATGTTGGATTGTCCTCTTCAATAATGTGGCCTAGAATGCTTGTTTGGAGTGTGTCATCTTTCAACATTGACATGGAGATACTTAAGCATGCTTCAAAGACATCATCACACATCATCCATATTCCAAACATCCTACATACATCCATGGTTTTGTTTCTTCCTAAGGGGAGGAATGTTTTTCAACAAGATTGGATCATCTTCAGCATTCAATGTCGAGCTTCTACCATCATTGCAAGAGACTCAACATTGAAGGGGGGCTACCTTGTCTCTCTTCTACTTCTCTCTTATGGGGGGGTCTTTTTCCTCACACAGATTTTTTACCTTCTCATTCATCATTGAGAGAATTTATATTTTGTATATTTCATCTCTCTTTTGGGGAGGAGTTTTTTCCCGCTAGGTTTTCTCCTTTTCTCCATTTGTGAGAGATTTCTTTTTTATTTCATTTGCATATGTACATGGATACCTAACATGGCCTAGTATCCGAGACCCATTTTTGCATCTTTGTGTCATTTGCATAATAATTTTCTACTCCCTAAGTTGCACTTAAGCGGGGTGTTGGTGTAAATAAAGTCTTGTACCTAGTTAATTCATTACTAGGGGCCTTATTTACACATGTTAAGTTTACTTAGGTCCTAGGAAGGAATCCTTCTAGAAGGTGTTAGTTGTCATTAGTTGTTATCTTATCTTTTGAAAACTACTACATGTGAACCTAGGTAAGTTTGACTACTTGTATCATGTCATATGATTAAGACACTTGTCATAATCCTATGACATCTTGCATCTTACCTTGGCTATATAACCAAGGTCTCTCTTATTGTGAAATCATCTCATATCATTGACATTGAATACAGTTTATTCTTGGCATATCATTTCTCTTTCTTTTGCACTTTCCATTTGGTCTCAAGATCTTGGTAGCCATAGCCAATTCTAACTGCATACGTCTAAAAATGGTCATGATTAAGCTTGTTAATTAATTAAATTTGATTTATTTAATTAATTCCCCTAAAGTCATCTACATATAAATAAATTTAATTATTTATTTATATCGTTCATTTTTCTAATTCTTCTACCTTTAATTAAATTAATTACTAACATTTCCATCTTTTCGCTTAATTAAATTAAATAATTTTTTATAATTTATTTATATTTAATTATCATCCTATTCTAGAGTTTAAATATTTTAAATATTTAAATAATAGAATATCTTCTTCATCTCATCTTTTACCTTTCTCTTGATTAAATTAAATAAATTTTTATAATTTATTTACATTTAATTATCATTCTATTCTAAAGTTTAAATATTTTTGAATATTTAAATAATGGAATATTCTTTTTCCCCGATTAAATATTAAATATTTTATTTAATATTTTCCACCTCACCCTAATTTTCATTTTAAAACATAATTAAAATAATTTATTTAATTATGTGGGTTTCCATTTCATCTCCACTTCCCAAATTTCTAACTCATGCTAACTCACCCTTCCAAATTTGCATCTCATCCTTCGAAATGGAAGTTTCCCTTTGAAACTCAATGACGAAATTCAAAGAAATGGGAAACCTTCCATTCTCCTCTTCCACTTTCAAAAATCTCCCGCCATCCGTTCGAAACAAGCTTAATCTGGACCGTCGATCGATTCAGCCAATCAAACCCATTCGAAAACTCTATAAAAGCCCATGCTAATCCAAGCCTTGGTTAATCATCCACTTACACTATGCATACTCGTTCATGTTCACACACTTCGTATACTCATTTACATAGCCATATTTTCACCAGCATTTGCATGCATATTAGTTTTAATATCACAGCAATATTTTCATTTTAGCATAGCTTTCTTGCATTTTGCATATTATGCATTCTTATTTTATCTCGTTCTTCATGCTGTCATTTTGTTGAGCTCTACCTGCTGATCTGAGAGCCATTCGAAGCAACAAAACGCTAAAGTTAGAGGAGGATAAGATGATTTCGAGAAGCTGCTGTGAATCATACGGAGCTGGAAAAGCATTGGGATCAATCAGCGCCCTTAAAGATTCCTATAGCGCCTCTGATGTCTGTTATAGTGCACTTTTGAAAAAGGCTGCAAATTGTAATTTGTAATTTAATTTGACTGAATCCGACGTGACCGCAGACAGTAATAACTTTAAAAGAATGAAGCAATCCTAGGGTAGTCACATAATTCAAAATCAACCAATCCTAGGATAGTCACTTCACTTTTATTTTGGGACTAAAAAGAACTCCATGTTTTTGTGAAGCAATATCTTCACCTAGCATAGAAAACTATTTATTTGGGCTTAAAAATGAACTCTTGCTTGCTTTGATTTAAATGGTGATAGGCCTATGCTCTCCCCTTAACTGGGTGATCAAAATGCCAAACTCGTCTATTCTACTTTATGCATTTTTAAGCTTTGATAAAACCTTTTAGAGAGCCTGCTCTTGTGGGAAAAATTAATCACCCAAGAGGAACGACTCAAGTGGGTTCAAGCCAAAGCCAGGCTATTCCACCCCACTATAAAATTTAAAGCGAATTTGGGGAAACCC
Source organism: Sequoia sempervirens (assembly GCA_007258455.2). Classification (NCBI taxonomy): domain Eukaryota; kingdom Viridiplantae; phylum Streptophyta; class Pinopsida; order Cupressales; family Cupressaceae; genus Sequoia; species Sequoia sempervirens. The sequence goes on along the minus strand of VDFB02023695.1, from coordinate 30,690 downwards.
TCTTTTGCCGGTAGTGTGCAAGATAACCATCCCCAAAGCCTTTGTTCTAAAGGTTGGGAGGTCTCGAGGGGTTTATTATTACGCCTAACGGAAATCCTTACTACTAACCTAGTGTAGTGGCGGCCGGAGTCAATTACAAACATTATAATAATTACAAGGAGGGAAGAATGCGCCTCCAAGACTCACCATATAACTTCCAAGGACCGTTTGCTCGGGGATCGGTATCCACTTGGCAACTTTCACGTGCTACAGAAAAAGACAAAACGGTAACCGAGGTGATACAGCTATGAGTCGGCTTGAGTTCTAAGATGTGGGTTGTTGATTTTAGAATGACCCACTTGAGGTATTAAGGTGAGTCTTCTGAATTATCTTTCATGTGGAAAACCTGTGAAAACATTTGATGAAAAACATTTTCTTGATCAAACACTTCATGTTAGTATAGGGCTTTAAGAACAACTATTTTCAAAAATGTTTGTTGTGTCTTCCATTACATTAATCCAGATAAAGAGATCATCCAAAAGGAACATGAAGAACAACAACTGAAAGCCACTTAAGAGTTTTCCATATCAGGTCCTATCCATTTCATCCTAATCAATCAAGTCATCCAATCTAATCATTCCACATCATCACCGTCACCACTTGTCAAAATGGTCATAATCATAAACAAGCCCAATCCTAATCATAAGCCCAAAATCATAATCCAAGGGGGCTATCCCTCTAGACCAAATCATGAGACAAAACCTAAGCCCAAAATCATAATCCAAGGGGGCTATCCCTCTAGACCAAATCATGAGACAAAACCTAAGCCCGAGATCATAATTCAAGGATTCCCTTTCTATAGTCCAAATAATGAAACAAAACTAAAACCTAAAATCTGACTTCGAGGGGCTTCTCCTTCCACCTCATACCAATCTTATCCATCCACTTCTTCGTATGTCAATGCCACATCAACCTATCAAGCCACATCACAACAGACACATGTGAACCTAATTTCTACCTTGCAACAAGGCCAAACTTCCTCAAGTCTTAATGCCACCTTCGACAAGGGGAACACCAATCTAGTTCATGCACCCTTACCATCATCCAATCAAAACCAAAACCCTAAGCCAACACCTTCCACCCATACACCTACAAAGGATGTGACCCAAAGGCTACTAGCAAGGAATCAAACATCGCCATGTCATCCAACTCATATTCTTGAACATACAAAAGAATCCTCAAACATCATGCCAAGTCCTTCAAGCCAACCATGTCATCCACAATCCCTTGATCCAATTCAAGAGTCATCCCCTTCCACCTCCATTCCAATAATTCATGAGGTATTTCAAGAGCACAATCCTAAACATGCGGAAACATTACCCCCTCGTCCACATAAAGATCAACACCCTCCCAATGATTCCATTCATAACATACCTAATACTATTCATGATCAATCTTCCATCTTTGATGAAGACCCCTTTTATGATCAAGAAGACCATGATGATCCTCTTAGCCAACTTTATGCATTCCATGGTCAAGAGCTTTCCACATCACCCATCCATGATGCACAAACATCCACTTCCCCTGATGAGACATATGCCTCCCAAGCACACATAGAAGATCAAACAAATACATTGGATCTAAGTGAACACAATGCTAATCAAGATCCTAATGATCCTCCATCACCCACTATCGACCCCATTGCAAGTCCTCCATCATATCCTATTGGTTTTTCTACCCTCATTCATGAATGTTCCTCCTTTGAACAACAACCATTATCTTCCCTTGCTTCATTTTCTCCATCTAATAAGGAACTTGTGTCTAGTGTTTCACTTACACCTAGTCCCATTGTCCATTGCACACTCCAAAACATGAAACACCAAGGTAAAAGTCTATACTTTCATGAACAAGGTACTTTGGAGCCCATCCATGTCAAAGTCCCTCCACGCTCTTATGGCCTTGGACATACACCCCAAGGACAACAACCTAAAGATGTTGGTATTTCCTCCATGCATCCTAAGTTCACTTTTCATCATAAAGCTTATCATACACCCAAAACATATGTTGCCATTCCACCTCCATCATCCTACAAATGTCAAAAGCATGTGACCATACACCTTCCACCATCAAATCTGCCACCATTGCTTCCAACTCCTAATATCCCTCCATCTAATCTACCTCCACTTCTCCCAACACCTAATATCCCCATTATCCAATCCCCTTATCCCTCCATCCATAAATCCTCTAAACATCTTAATCATGACCAATCAATGCACACATTGTATAAACATGAAGCTTCCACCCATTCCACCATACCCATGGGATTCAAAAGCAAGAATTTCAATGCCTCTACCTATAAATTAAAACATCCTAAGGGTTCTCATGCCTTAGGACATCAATACAAAAATTCAAAGCAAAATACATCCAAAAAGTTATATAAGCCCATACCTCCAAAAGAAAAGGCCAAAACTAAATTGGTTTGGGTACCTAAGCAAAAAGAAAACGAGGCATTCACATCACAAAAATCCCAACCATCCACTTCCATCCCACATTCTCATTCCATTCAAAAGCCTCAAATTCCTAAAACCCACAAGCAAAATAAAAATCATAAAAATACTAAGTCTATGTGGGTACCTAAAACATTTCATCTACCACCTCCTAAGCAAACATCTCCATTGCTTCCTACACCCCATCCACATCAAAAACTTCAATGTTTATCACAATGTGTGCAACCATTGGTCATGGTTCCCTTCCATTTCACTCATTATCCTACCTATCTTCCCAATCACCTTCCTATGGTCCATGCTTTTGCATAAACCTTCCATTTATATTTTTCATAAGTCCCATATAATACCTATCATCTTCCTTACATAATCAATATCATAATCCATTATTGTCCTCTATCATCCACATCATAATCCATCATCTACCTACTCCATCTCCCTTTCATGTCATCCCTTACCAACATCTATGAGCATAATGACACTTGACATGGTCCATGCAATGACATCCATCCCTAGAAGGACTACCAACTTTCATGTAGCTAGACACTTGAGTCCCTCCTATCCAAAAAAAAGAAAAAAAGAAAAGAAAAAAAAAATTAGAAAAACATCAAAAACAAAATCCAAAAAAATTAGAAAACATCAAAATCCAAAAAAAATCATCAGAAAACATCAAAAACAGATGCTATTTGTAGCTCTCCATCTATTAGTTTATGTTATGCATTTAACGTTTCATCCTTCTTTTTCATGCATCTTTTCCATCATCTTAGGGTCACACCAGCACTATGCTATCATCATTTTCCTTGAGCGATAATGTCTTACCATGGTTTGATTATTGTACATATTCATTTCAGCAAGTTGTGTCAATACCTAGGGCAAACATGGGGCATACTGGGGGCAATCAACTTTCAACAGTAAGACAATGACATTGAAGCCAATCACGCGCAAAACAAAACAACCAACTCAAACCAAAACATCCAACCATTGATCCATATCGCAATAGCTTTCAATTGCGTACCTTATCATGACTCATATCTGGATGATCTCTAATCTGAATAATGTTTGGAATCACAGTATTTCATTTTTGAAAAATGGTTGTTTAATTTTTCGATATCATTTCTCTGGAGCACACTCGATGATGTACTGAACTAGAGTGGCAAGGAAAGAGGATGATTTTTCTTTGTCTGCTATTTGGAGGTTAATCATTTATCGGTTGCAAATATGTCGCGAGACGTGATGATTTATCATTGATGACAGTTCCAAATTTGCATCAGCTGGTGGTTAGTCTTTGTCTGTTTATGCAAGAAATGCTCAGGTCATCTCGGTTCAATTATACCTAGATGCTTGTGTTCACTTGCTATATTAAAAATCATGAAAGTTGTACTCAGGTCATCATTGGTGCTAAATTCCCCTCTGATGCTTGTACATACTTCCAACATTTTAAACAGCGCTCTATGATTATTCCAGAAAATATACCAACAAGCTCAACAAAATGGTCAGTTTCATTTAGTTGCATTTCATTTTAGATCATTTGTACATATCTGCATAGTGGATTTGCACCCGAGTTTTGAAAGGATAATAATCACATCAATGGCTGTTATGTCTCTTTGGACTACTTGTGGAGGACATTTGAACATTTGTTTCATCATCACCTTTCACCTGCATTATCATTTCGGCTGGGTCCTATCATTTCTCATTTATCATTCATTTGCATATCATTTAGATTCTCTGTCATCTTCATCTCATCAACACTTTGTCATTTTCATATTCATTTCATGTTCCTTTTATACATTTGCATCATTTCATATCTTATCATATCATTTTTTTCATTATCATACCTTATCATATCATTTTTTTTCATTATCATATCTTATCATATCGTTTTCCTTCATTATCATATCATTTTCTTTCATTTATCATATCATTTCATTTATCATTTTCAATATCATACAGTTCGTTTCATATCACTTATCATTTTCATACATGTCATTATCATTGCATTTCATTTTATCATTTCACTTAATCATCATTACAAAACATTGCATTCATATCATATCATTAATCATCCTATCATTTTCCATATCAATTCATTTTGCAAATTCATAATGCATATCATAAACACAACATTCATTTGTCATCCTTTATCTACATTGAAAAATCCAAGAACAAACATTCCATATATACATTTCCATATATGCATAAGTCATTCACCTGCATGACATCATCAGTACGCATCATCATAATATAAAACATCATCCTGCATATCATGTTAGTCATCAAATCATTAAAATGCATATCAAAATCCTTAACATATAGAAATAAATGCACATCATATCATCAAAATCATCACTGCCTCTTGCACCTCCTGCCCCAAGATCTCTACGTGGTCCCGACACACCTCGACTCTGAAATGATCAATCAAAATCTCTCTATTTATCAATGCCTCACATCATGCAATCGCGACCCATATCAAAGTGACCCATATCAAGTGAACTATATCAGTGACCGATATCAATGACTCATACCAGTGCATCATATCATAGACCCATATCACCCAATCAATCCTATTAGGCAAACCAATACACAAATTTATCTAGCTGGATACCATATCAATCTGATCTACCATCAATCACTATTTGTTTTCTATCGCGGAAAGCAAATTTATCAAAAAGGAAATCATTCATCTACTATTTGTTTTCTATCACAGAAAGCAAATTTATCAAACACTTTATCAATCATTTACTCTTTGTTTTTCTATTTTGGGGAAGCAAAGTTATCAGTTCATCATCATATCATCATTTCCATCAAAAAGGGGCATCATTTCAACAGGGGCATCTTTTACATCATTTGTCGGGAGCTAAATCACTCTCTCCTCCGCAGAATATCATTATCTGATACCGATTGTTTAACAAAATTTTCGTAATCCATATCCTCATCCGTGATTTACCTCCCGAGGGGGCGTCATCAGCAGCAACATCGAAAATATATTAGGGGCAAAAATCTTATTTTCTTTGAAGCAATGTGTTTTACACATCACTTCAAAGAGGGGCAAAATGTATACGTCTAAAAATGGTCATGATTAAGCTTGTTAATTAATTAAATATGATTTATTTAACTAATTCCCCTAAAGTCATCTACATATAAATAAATTTAATTATTTATTTATATTGTTCATTTTTCTAATTCTTCTACCTTTAATTAAATTAATTACTAACATTTCCATCTTTTCGCTTAATTAAATTAAATAAATTTTTATAATTTATTTATATTTAATTATCATCCTATTCTAGAGTTTAAATATTTTAAATATTTAAATAATAGAATATCTTCTTCATCTCATCTTTTACCTTTCGCTTGATTAAATTAAATAAATTTTTATAATTTATTTACATTTAATTATCATTCTATTCTAAAGTTTAAATATTTTTGAATATTTAAATAATGGAATATTCTTTTTCCCCGATTAAATATTAAATATTTTATTTAATATTTTCCACCTCACCCTAATTTTCATTTTAAAACATAATTAAAATAATTTATTTAATTATGTGGGTTTCCATTTTCATCTCCACTTCCCAAATTTCTAACTCATGCTAACTCGCCCTTCCAAATTTGCATCTCATCCTTCGAAATGGAAGTTTCCCTTCGAAACTCAATGACGAAATTCGAAGAAATGGGAAACCTTCCATTCTCCTCTTCCACTTTCGAAAATCTCCCGCCGTCCATTAGAAACAAGCTTAATCCGGACCGTCGATCGATTCAGCCAATCAAACCTGTTCGAAAACTCTATAAAAGCATGTGCTAATCCAAGCCTTGGTTAATCATCCACTTACACTATGCATACTCGTTCATGTTCGCACACTTCGTATACTCATTTACATAGCCATATTTTCACCAGCATTTGCATGCATATTAGTTTTAATATCACAGCAATATTTTCATTTTAGCATAGCTTTCTTGCATTTTGCATATTATGCATTCTTATTTTATCTCGTTCTTCATGCTATCATTTTGTTGAGCTCTACCTGCTGATCTGAGATCCATTCGAAGTAACAAAACGCTGAAGATAGAGGAGGATAAGACGGTTTCGAGAAGCTGCTGTTACGGTTTTGCATATTTTGTTTCCTTTTCAGCTTTTTCGATTTAATGTCTTATTAACATGTGTTTGGATTTCATTTAAAATTTGATCATATTTTCACACACACACTAACAAAAATCACCCTAAGCTTCCCTCTAAGATACTCAAAAGTATCCTTAAATCCAATATTCAACAAATACTTGTCCAATTTGGCATAACATTCTCTTGGGGATTGCTTAAGTCCATACAATTCTTTCTTCAACTCGAAAACCATATCTCCCTGATCAGTCAATTGAAATCCATCAATTTGCTCAACATACACTTCTTCTATTTCACCATTTAGAAATGTTGAATTGACATCCATCTGATAAACCTTGAATTTTTTGTAAGTAGCATAAGCAAGAAATAGTCTCACAACTTCAACCCTAGCAACAGGAGCAAAAAAAAATTCAAAGTCAATTCCTTCCATTTGAGAATATCCTTTACACACAAGTCTTGCTTTTTTTCTAACAACTTCACCTTGCTCATTTAGTTTGTTCTGAGAGACCCATTTAGTTCCAATTATATATTTTTTCTTTAGGTCTAGGAACAATAATCCATGTATTTCTTCTCAATTTGCAATATTTCTTCTTTCATTTCTTCCACCCAATGTTCATCCTTGCATGCTTCATTAACACTATTAGGCTCATTTTTTGATATCAAACAGTATTCTTCTACAATTCTTCTCCTAGTTTGAACACATTTGTTCTTATCACCTATAATCTGATCTTCTGATGATTCAGTCTTACATACCTTGGAGTCTTAGGATGTTCTTGAACTTCAAGCTCTTGTGATCTCACTTTTGCACTTTCACTAGTTCCTTCCTCTTTATTTTCCTTATTCACCGAAATGATCTGAACTTGATTTTGAGTTTAAACTTTCTTTCCTTTATCTAAACTATCATTTTGACCGTTTGAATCATATCTATAGGTTCTGGATGGTCTAACTATGTCTTCATCAACCTTGACATTAGCACTTTCAACTACTTTCCTCAATCTCTTGTTGTAGCACCGGTAGGCTTTACTTTTAGTGGAATAACCAAGAAAGATTCCTTCATCACTTCTAGCATCAAACTTTCCTATATCTTCATCTCTTTTTACATAGCATTTACTCCCAAAGATTTTGAAGTATTTAACAGTAGGCTTATGACCAAACCATAGCTCATAAGGGGTATTATCAGTATCACCTTTGGCATGTACCCGGTTGAGAGTGTAAACGGCAGTACTCACAGCTTCTCTCTAGTAGATATGTAGAACATTTCCTTCTAGCATCATTGTCCTAACAGCTTCTTGAATTGTCTTGTTCTTCCTTTCCACAACTCCATTTTGCTAAGGGGTCTACAGGGTAGATAATTGTCTCTTTATCCCATGCTCTTCACAAAAAGAATTAAACTCACCGGAAGTGAATTCACCACCTCTATTTGATCTCAGACATTTAATCTTCAGACTTTTCTTTGTCTCAACCATAGCCTTAAAAATCTTGAACTTCTCTAGAGCTTCAGATTTTTCCCTTAAGAAAGCAACCCACATCAATCTAGAATAATCATCAATAAGTAACATGAAATACTTGTCTCCTTATAAACTTCTGACTCTAGAATTACCACATAAGTCAGTGTGCACAAGCTCCAACACTTCACTCAAACAATGTTGTTTGCTCTAGAATGAAACTCTAGTTTGTTTCCCTAATTAACATTTTCTTGCATATGGTAATTGTAGGTTTTATCAACTTAGGAAGATCTCTCATTGCCTAAGTAGAGATTATCTTGATAATATTGTCAAAGTTTACATGACACAATCTCCTATGCCACAAACAATTTTCATCAACTTGAGCAATCAGACAACTTTTACTAGCAGCACTTAGGTGAAAGATATTACCTTTTGTTTTTGTACCGAATGCAATCACATTTCTAGAACTCCCCAATATTCTACACTTTCCATCCTTGAATTGAAGATTATATCCCTTTTCAACCATCTGTGCAACACTCAAGAGATTATGCTTCAAACCTTCCACATATAGAACATCATCAATATTATGCTTACTGTTACCTCTAAAAATTGCACCCTATGCAGAGTTATGAAAACTGAGCTTTCTAGAGAAACATGGGATCATTTCAAGGTTGTGGGTCACCTAAAGCTGAAATGAACCTCCGGAGAAGGTCGGCTTCCTTGTTGGGTCATCACCTAAAACTATTGATTCTTTGAAGGGAAAGGGAGAAGAAATGCATAAAATAAAACTAACGCTATGGTGATACACTGAACTGAAAAGAAAAATGAGATACTCAAGTTACACTTGAATACTGATGATGGAGATGGGACTGCACAACAAGATTTTGTGGATTATGCATACAAACAGGTTCGACATGCACACACTTTCAAGAAGGAAAAATAGACTTTCACTAATTAAAATTTCATGTGCAATTGAGTAAACACAGCTTATAACCTACATGATACCACTTTTGCAAAGAAAGGCATGCTAACATGAAACAAAGCTATAAGGAAAAAAATATTTCACTAAGTAGCTTGATGAATCACTTAAAAATGCACAATATTTCACAAGAACCAGAAGGAAAAAAATGAACCATTAATGGTAATCAAGGTAAATTTTATATAACATGCTCCAAAAAGAGTTACAGAAGTCTGCTAATCTAAGAGAGGACTGTAACAAGTCACAAACTTTAGAAAAGCATAAGGAGAACCCCCATTTACAAAGAGGCAAAAATGCCTTATATACAAAAGTGTGTCGGCCCCTCAAGGCTTACAAAATATCAATCCTTGGAAAACATCCTTAGATCTTTGATTGAAATTAATGATGTGTTCGATTGCACCCTATTTGTCCACTCTTGAATATCCTTTATTAGCCAACATCCTAGTTGTCCCCGTGACTCATGGCCTCTTTGCACTCCTCTTGTTTCAGCTCCTTCTTCAAGTTGATCCTCCCGCCAATGCTCATCGAGCTTCTCCATTGTCTTTAGTCTCCAGAAAGGTCCATGTCGGTAATGCTCTGTTGGTCCTCCTGGTAGGGGAAGTCAAACAGTCAAATGGTTGATGGTTCGCCTTTAGTTCCTTCAGATTGGTTGAGCTCATGCCACACAGATTCTTCGGGTGGTCAAGGGTTGCTCTTACAAAATCACATGTCAGTGAGACACTAATCGTGTCTTCCCAATGCGATTATGCTCTTCAGCTATCATCGGTGCAGCGCATGACAATCGGCGAGACCACATAGCGAGCTCAAAAGTCATATTGACATCCATAGTGGTCGTCACCTAGACCATTGGCAAGACACTTCACCTTCAGGAAGACCTCATGGAAGACCACCCTGCTTTAGCGAGAACTTCTATCGAGCTCCCTCTGTCTCTGTCGGGGAGACTTTATTTGGTCAGTGAGATATCATGTTGGCCCACCATCTCATACTGAAGGCACCACCTTTCCTGTCAAAGAGACAACATACTTGTCACCGGGATGTTACAACGAAGTCTCTCCTTTCCCCCATTGACAACTCACTTCACCGAGACATCTTCATTCACCGAGACAACATGGCGAATTCAAACCCCATGGTTAGGAGTCTTACCGATTTCAAATATCCATTCGACGAGACTTTATTAGGTCAGTAAGACATCTTGTGGAGCTACTTTCTTTAACCCCACTGACATCTCACTCAGCAAGACCCCACTAGTCGACAAGACTTCATAGCGAAGCCTCCAACCTCTTGGTGAACTCCACATTCCACTTTGGCGAGAGTCTGCTTGGTCGATGAGACCTTACACCGATCTCCTCTTCCTTTTCTGAGTTCATTTCAACTCTCCCTAGGCTCCTCTTTATTCGGCAAGACTTTTCATTGTCGGCGAGACCTCTTGCCAAAGGGAAACACATATCGAGACCCTTCACCGAGACATCATCGGGTCGGCAAGACATCTTACCGAACCCGTTCCATTCGTTCAGAGTCTCCCCAAGTTCTTTTCATTTCAGCCACACTTTATCTCCTTGGCATGACATCACATCGAATCCCCTGTACTCTCAGTAAGACACCATGCTTATCGGCCAAACCTCTTGCGGAAGGCAAAAACTATCACCAAACTGAACTTTTGTGGGGCCTTCTTCTTTTGGGTAGACCTATGGCAATATCTCTTCTATGTCATCGAGATTCTAGCACGTCAGCCAGACTTTATGCTAAAGGCATAACCTTTTGCCGATCTTTTCAATTCGGGGGGACCTCTCTATAGTCACGCTGATGTGAATTCTTATGTTCATATGCATCGCTGTAACATCCCCTTGTCGAGGAGACATCCTGTAGATACCCTACGTCTCGTCAAAATATTTATATGTTCACTTTTGGTCACCGTGACAATCTTGTTCTCTCCCCGATGAAGCCACATGTCGGTGTGACTATTACTAGTCGGCAAGACTTCAAGACCTCATACTGATAGAACCTTTTTGTGCTTTATCATCGAGACCAAATGCATTCACCAAGACATCTCTCCGCCACAAAGTTTCTCACCGAGATGCATATCTTTATCGGTGGTCGGCAAGACCACACACCGAAGAAGACAACTCCCACCGAGAGCTCCCTGATGAACAACTTTCGGCATGACGCTTTATAAGCGGAGAGATGCATGAATACTCTTGGCAACTTGAAAGTCTTGGCGACTGGTGTATTCAAATAGATAATACACTACCAGTCGGCAAGACAGTAGGAGGGTCTTTCCAACTTTCTTCTCTGATAAGTTTTGTGCCAAAACTGATTGAGGCATGCTTTTCAATCTGAGCTCCTTGTGAAATTTCATTAGATGCATGACTAACCCTCAATGCAAATGTCCCATTTGTCCCTCTTGAACATCTGAAACATAATTAATCCTACCCGATTGAGCCCGTAGGTGAAAATTGAGCAACACTTACCATCAAGAGAAATGGATCATCTGCCATAGATTACACCAGGTTTTTCATCACCAAATCTTACAACACCACCATCATACTTTTCCAAGCTCACAAATTTACTTGTATCACCTGTCATGTGATGAGAGCATCCACTATCAATCACCCATTCATCCTTTTCTTCAACTATGGAAGCTAGAGATTTTTCCACATTCATGCAACTACCAGATTCAGTAGGTACTGGATCATTTTCCTTAATAGCAATAAATACCCATTCATCGTCACCTACATTCCCTTTATCAAATTCATCATCTATCACACCTTCATCAACATAATAAAACTTTTTTTGGAATCTAGACTTGTTAGGTCTTGGCTTAGGAACTCTTTCCAAACACCTTGAGGCAAAATGACCTATCTTATTGCAAGAAAAACATTTAAGAGGAAACTTCCCTTTATACTTACCTTCTCCTTTGGGTACCCTCTTGACAATAAGTGCTTCAAGCTCATCTAGTTTTATCTCTTCTTCAATCTCTCTCATTTCCTACTCATACTTGGACAAGTTTCTAGAAGAACTTTCTCCCAAATCATATATCTGCTTATCTTTTCTGGAGATAGTAGCTTTGAATGCAAATTCTATCTTAGGAAGAGAATCACCAAATTTGCTTAACTCAAAAGCAACAAGCTTACCAATCAACATGTCTCTGGTTACATTTTTCATAGTCTAGATCTCCTCAATAGCAACAACTTTGTGTTTGTATGCAGTATGCAAGGATTTGAGCACTTTAGCAACAATCTTTGATTATTCCAATGTTCCACTAGCACATCTAATACTACACAAAAGTTCATTCACTCTTTGCATAAAAGAAGTGATGTTCTCATCTTCACCCATTTTCAACGTTTCATATTTCTCTTTCAGACTTTGTAGCTTAGCAATCTTCACATGGGTATCACCTTGATACAATGTTTCCAACTTTTCTAGATCTCATAAGTAGTCTTCAAATCCATTACATTTTTCATCTTAGAATCAGTTAGAGCACTCAACAATGCTTCCTTAGCCCTAATATTATACTCGGCTTCCTTAATCTCACCTGGAGTAGAAGGACCATTCTGTGGGATGATATACCTATTCTTTGTAATGTTCCAATAAGGTTCACCAATGCATCTCAGATGACACTCCAATCAAGTCTTCCACAAAGAATAATTAGTTCCATCAAATCTAAGACTATCCTTCTTATATGTCGCCATCCCAAATCACCTCAAGCTATTAAAATTCTTCCAACGAACTTGCTCTGATACCAATTGTTGGCAACACAAGGGTAGACAACTGAGGGGGGGGAATTAGTTGTCATAGAAATTATACAAATTAAACTTATTCTCAAATCTAATAAATAAACATGAAAGCATAAACCATCACCACATTAAAAACACACATAAATCCAAGATTTTTTACGTGGAAACCTGTTAGGGAAAAACCTTGGTGGAGGTTAGTCCACAAGATTATACCCTATTAAAAGTATAAAAGAATTATAAATGGGGAATGCACATGCATTCAGGCACACTACCTAGAGCTCATTGCTCAAATACAAAAAGGCTTACTGCCCAAAGGAAGAAAAATTATCTTACAGAAACATTTAGATTACATCTAGAATATTTTGAACTGAGAAAATAGCATCTACTAATGCCTGATTATAGTTCCAATTAAGCACATAAACATCTGCTCACTCTTCTTCACACTTTACTTCTTCCTTCAAAAGATTAGAACATTATTTGCAGTTAGCACAGAGCATACTTTTCACACCACTTACATCAAATGGTATAACCAATCGATCATATATATCCACAACCAAGAATAACATCAACCACATGTCAGCCCAATAAAATATAAAATGTGTACAAACTATTGGCCCAAATCAATAAACAATTTATTAGTGTGAACCAAACAATGTCAGCCACAACATAGTAAGGATCCAAAACATCTTCGAACATGAAACACCTTCAAAAATTATGCCTCAAAGATCCACAACATGCTACAATCACCCAGTCGGAAATGAACATGAAAAATATGAACTCGCAAAAGAAAATCTCCAATCACAAGCACAACGATCAATGTGGACATACAACACAAATAGAACATGATCTAGAAACATCCACAAGCATCATGAATCACCATAGAAGCATCTGCAACAACTCAAGTTACTAGAATCACATCATCTTATTTCAAGAACACCAACTAGAACAACTAAACAATTGATAGAACATAGATACTCATAACTCGATCAAATCTTCATGTGAACCTCTGAAACTTCATGTGGATAAATTAGATATACTTGTCAACAAACCTTTTAATCCACAATCACTTATCATGAATATACTGAGCTAGCCATCATAATGAACTTCACTGCATCACCAACAACCTGCAACTTATTTTGTTACAATTTTCTCAATATCCTCAACATATACAATCTTAGAGGCATTAATTCCAATAGTGTTGACATCAATGGCAACCACATATCAGCAATATCCAATAGATCACATCCATGGGGTAAATGATATTGGATTGTGCTAGATCGAGCACATCAAATAGTGGCCATAGCAGAAGTGATGTTGGTCATAGGAATCATGAAAGAGCAGCCACTAATGTTGTTAGGACAACAAGCACAACCTATCTAATAGGCCTTTACATCTCACATTTGTGATAATACAAATAGAAGTGGAGACCATTCCGGAGTTGGAGGAAGACACAAATATCATTGTTGATGCTATGGTGACCCACGATGAATACAAAACACTACCACTTGATGTGATGCAAGCCATTAATCTAAATTAGTTTATGAATTAGTGGAGGTATAAATCCAGAGCTAGAGTGGAAAGGAAAGAAAGGGGTCTCCAAAGGAAAACCGATCAAGGAACTCAATCCAGGGATACAAGGAACCATTGAAAAAGGTTCCTTTACTAACATTTGATGGGAGAGGGAAAATAAGTGTGAGATCATGGGTCCATAAGCTTGACACCTTCTTATCCTTGAAACCTATGGAGGAAGAAAAGGCTATTCAATTTGCTACGATGCGTCTAGAGGGAGTAGCATATGACTAGTGGCACCATGGGTTGGTTTCATTGGACCATGATATGATACATTCATATGAGGAGTTTGTTGATAAGTTGATTGCACACTTTGACCAAAAGGATATCAAAGTTTACTGCAGGGACTTGGCTCAGTTGAAGCAAATTGGACATGTTGATACTTACATTAATGAATTTCAGAAGATAACAATCATGGTCCCTAATATGTCTAAGAGGCATGTTACTATGCTATTTATTGAGGGTCTAAGTGACAGATTGAGGGGTTTAGTGAAGGATCATAAGCCTAGTACATAACATGGCGCCATTGTCCTAGCCCTTGATTTGGAGACTACATCTCCTTTCCAACCACAGAGAAAGACCTCCAATGAATTACAGTAAAAATAAAAGGATTTCAATCAGCCCAATCCTACGCAACCTATGTTGGATTTTGAAACAAGGAATGAGCTACGTAGGAAGGGTTTGTGTTTTACTTGCAAGGAACGGTGGGATGCAAATCATAGGTTCCTTGGAAAAGGAAAGGTGCATTACACAGAGGTCTATTATGATATTGATGAGGAGGGTGACACGAGTTCAGATAGTGATCATAAAAAGAAACCACACAATGATACCAACAAAGGAGAAATAGCTCATGGTACTATGGTGGCACTATCAGGAGTTCCTAAGTATCATCATTTTCGAGTGGGGGTTCTTAAGGGATAGGGGATCACTTGTTTAATTAACAATGGAGCTACTCACAACTTCATTAATGAGGGGTTGGTTGTGAGGAAGGCACTACAGGCTGAGGAATTTCCAAGTTTTTTGTCAGAAAAAAGAGGTTAGAAGTACAAGGGATTCATTCAGCTAGGTACCATGTAGGAAACAATGGAATCCTCCATTATTTGAACCAAATTTATGTGCTAAAAGAGGGTGGTTTAAGATTGAAAATTATCACAAAAGGCCATAATGTGCCTTATCAAGCACATCAAGGGGTGACTAAAATGTATGCAGACCTAAAAACTCATGAATTTTGATCAAGAATGAAAAAGGAGATAGCTTTCTATGTCACCAAATGTCTTGAATGTCAGCAAGTTAAGGCAGAACATTGTCATCCTGTGGGAAAACTATATCCTCATGATATACCACAACATAAATGGTCTATAATTTCTATGGATTTCGTGACAAGGTTGCCTAAAACCTGGCATCAACACATGTGATATTATATTAGTATTGGTTGATAAACTAACCAAGGTAGCACACTTCATACCAGGCAATATGAAGGATGATGCTCCACTTTTGGCTAAAAGATTCATAAATAAATTCATTAGGCTACATGGGATCCCTGAGGTAATTATAACTAATAGAGATAAGTTGTTTATTTCTAGGCTTTGGACCTCTCTTTTTACCACATTAGGAACCAAACTCAACTTTAGTACTGCTTACCACCCTGAAACAGGCAACCAAACTGAAAGAGTTAAGGGTGATCCCACAATAGTGGTTTACAATTTTTGGCCAAACTAGACACTAAAAATATTATTTTTAACTAAATCTTCACATTGGGGCACCTAAAATAGATAAACCATGAGGAATTTGAAGATGATGCAAACTAGAGTCTCTCCACATTTTGTCTGTAGATTCTAAAAATAATTTTTTCAAAATTTTTGGAATCAAATTGCACTTCTTTTTCCATCTCCCATGAAAATTGGTTTTTTTCAGAAAACAACATTTTTAAAAAGTGACGCACATCGTATAAAGAATAATTTTTCTTCCTTGAAGGATAAAATTATAATTCTTTTGAATTTAGATTTGTAACTCTAATATCTAGTACTTCCACTTGGTTAGATAGTTTTTTATCGAATATTTTTTCTTTAATCAAGTTTCAAAGTCAAACTAATTACCATTTAGACATAGCACGACCGTATAACGCATCTTTTATTGTATGTATCAAAAAATTTATTTTTTTCTTGTTGGATGAAGGACTCCAATATCTGGTGCACTCATATTTTTCAAAAAAAAAATTTGATAATTTTCTATTTTTCCAGATGTGTAACATAGAGAACTTCATTTTCAGTGAGAAACCTATATTTAATAAAACTTAAAAAACAAATAGACGATAAAACCAAAACATATTAAAATTATATTTGTTGGATAGCTCGTTCTGAGGGTTCCCTGATACCATTTGGGTTTGTGAAGTCTCCTCCATTTTCATTTTCAAATCGAGCTTCGAAGTGCAAAATTTTGGATAATTTTGGTGCCTCAAAGGGTGAGGTGAAAAAAATGGTGGTTTGGGTGAACCAAGAAAATATGTTCGATGGATCATAGGTTCGGTTGAACATATGTTAGGCGGAACCACTTTAAAATACAATAAAAAAATGTATACTAGAGGGGTTTGGTCAAACCTGGTAAACTGGTTCAGCCAAACCCCTTGACATGGATCTTTGTTTTCCCCTTTTTTTTCTAATTTTTTGCTTTTTGTTTTCTAGTTTTTTAATAGTTGTATTTTATTTTTTTTATATTATAATATATAATACGCTTATTATTGCAATATATTATAATATATAATATACTCATTATTACAATATATTATAATAATAATATATAATTATTATTAATTATATATTATTATTATTATAATATTAAAAGTATATAATTAAAAAGTAGAGGGGAGAGAGGGAAAGAGGGTAGGAGGGAGAGACTTGAGAGAGAGGGGGGGAGTGGGAGAGAGATAAAGGGTAGGGGGTACAAGGGTTTAGGGTTTAAGGGTTAGAGTAGAGGGAGAGAGGGAGGGTGGGAGGAGGAACTTGAGGAGAGGGGAGAGAGATAAGGGTGGGGGTACAAGGGTTTAGGGTTTAAGGGTTAAGAGTAGAGGGAGAGGAGGGAGTGGGAGGGAGACTTGGAGAGAGAGAGTGGGGAGAGAGAGAGATAAAAGGGTAGGAGGTACAATGGTTTAGGGTTTAAGGGTTAAGAGTAGAGGGGAGATAGGGAGACAGGGTAGGAGGGAGAGACTTGAGAGAGAAAGGGGGAGTGGGAGAGAGATAAAGGGTAGGGGGTACAATGGTTTAGGGTTTAAGGGTTAAGGGTAGAGGGGAGAGAGGGAGCTTGAGATAGAATTAGTGAGTGGGTGAGAGATAGAGAGAGGGAGAGGGTTTAAGGCTATAGGGGAGCTCGAGACAGAAGGAGTGAGTGAGTGAGTGAGAGAGAGGGTTTAATGATTTAAGGCTTAAGGGTATGTTAGAGTAAAGGTTTTAACTTAATTATGTTAATTAAGTTACCTTTATTCCTCTCTTAAAATTTCATTTTAGTTTGCATATTGTGACATTTAATAATTATATTAATTATTAAATGTCTACCTATTAGGGTTTCTTTAGGGTTGCACAATCTCTTTTTATAAGGATTGATCATTGTATTTTATCTTTCTGATTAATATATTTTCAGCTTTCATAGCACCCTTGCTTTTTTGTCTCGAATGTCTTATTTTTGTGACAGGGTATTTGCATGCAAGTGATCTTTGGGGTCTATGAGGTTGGTTTTCTCAACTTCAACATGGTATTAGAGCTCCAGATCTACAACTTCTTGTTCATTTTTTGAATATTTTAGCTTACAAAGTTTTTTCTGTGCAAGGGTTTCATTCCTAGTATTTTTGCCAGATTAGAGGGGTTTTCCATCATTTTTAAAGAAATTTTTACCTTTATCTCTCAAATTGTGCATGATAGTGCAAAATGGACTTCATGGGTGTGTTCAGAAGGCCCAAAACCCCTATTTTCATATAAAATATGATAGGGTTTGCTGAAAATTGATTTTTTAGTGTTTTTGGGGAATCTCAAAAAAATGCCAAAAAATCAATATGATAGTATGGATTCGTATAGATGATTCGATATTCTTTCCATCTTTTTAGTGTCTGCATTAATTTTGAGCTACCTCAATTTTTGTGCCATTTTGCATCAATTTTTGTGCCCTTTTGATTTCTATGCTACCTCAATTTTTGTGCCATGAAGATACAGCGAAATATTTTATTAATTTTTTAATCTTCAAATTAATGAAATGTTTGGTTTAAAGCCTAAATGATCATATTTAGTAAAATGGTCATATTTTGAGTATATGGTGTCATTTTTTCAAAAACGAGATATCATCAGAAAGTTGCTTCTAGCACCGATCTGATGGTATAGGTGTGGTTTCTAGATTTTTCCGTTTTGATTCTTTTTTCCTCATTCAAAGTCAGATGATGGTTTATGCACTCTGGGGGGCATAACTTTTGTGTCCAAGCTCTATTTTTCACAAACGAATAAGCATCGGAAAGCTGGTTCAATGCTCTCCACAATGATCAAACTTATTTTCCAAAATTCTAGCCCAGGTATATTTTATTCAGCATTTTTTTTTTTCATAGTTTGTTTAATTACTTGGATTTTTTGGCACTTGGGAACCTCCTGTTTGTGTCATTAGGCTCCATTTCATTTGATCTACATGCTATAAAGTCATATTTCTCATATTTTTTAATTTGAAGAGTTATCATGGGTTTTTCTACTCACCCTTCAGTTGTAATTCTGGAACGGGGTAATTATGAGTCTTGGGAAAATGGCATACTTACACATTGTAGGTGGCTTAATGTTTTGCCTTATTTGTATGATCTCCTACCTAAACCATCCACTTCAGAGGGAAAACTAGTTTGGGATATCATTAGAGATCACATAGTAGGACTTATATTGTCTAGTGTTGATGATGACACTATGTGGGCTATATCAGGCATTGATTGTCCCCATCCACTTTGGACACGTCTTTGGGAGATCTATGGAGACCCAAATCTCTCTCCATTCCCAAAGGATCCAAATTTAGATTGTCTCTTACCCATTGCTTGGAGAGATAATACACCCTTTGATGATGATACTTTAGAGGAGCTTGAGTATTTAGACACCCTTACATGTTCTGATGGATCAGAGGCTTGTCTCACAGTTCCTACTCTTCAGACTGAGATTATACATGTATCATTCATTTTTCCTAATGACATCAGTATCGCTACATTGGACCCTGTGGATTCAATTCAACATCATGACCATCTTGGTCATTCATTATCTACTACATCATGGGATTCTTATCTTGCAGACACATTCTTGTTTGTTAAGTCTCACACTGCAAATCTTGAGGATTATTTTGAGGATATTCATCTCCTCTACCTTGACAATCAGGTTATCACTGTATGCCCACCTTTATCCATGCATTCAGAGGTTGCATTTCAAGATTCTCGACATCAGTTTGGATTCAGCATCATTTGTTTCAGTTCAGATAGAGAGATTCTTCAACATCCTATCATGGCACACATCTTGAGATAGATTGGTTCATCACTCTTCACAAGTTTTCTTCAACATCATCCTTTGGATCCATTTCTTCCCAAGGGGAGGAATATTATCTACTGCTTAATGATTTCCATTTGGATTCTACATCAGGCATCTACCATTGCGACAGGAGTTTCTTCATTATGGGGGGGGCTTCTTGTTTCTTTATATCTCTCTTATGGAGACCATTGCATATATACTTATATGATATAAGTTGTCTATGGGGGGTATCATGTAATCCACCTCCTATCCTTCTTTCATTAGTGCATTTCATTCTTTTATTTTCTCTCTTTTGGGGGGAGTTTTGTTCCCATGAGGTGTTCTCCCTTTTTCCACTTTATAGAGATTTGGTTGTATTCGAGTACCTAATCAGGCCTAGTTGTCAGGACCCTTGTTTGCTTTCATGCATTGTAGTTACCTTTGCTTTCTTACACATGTTTGTAGCTGCACTCTTGCTCATCTTAAGGGGGGTGTTAGAGTAAAGGTTTTAACTTAATTATGTTAATTAAGTTACCTTTATTCCTCTCTTAAGATTTAACTTTAGTTTGCATATTATGACATTTAATAATTATATTAATTATTAAATGGGTTTCTTTAAGCATGTTACACAATATCCTTTTATAAGGATTGATCATTGCAATTTATCTCTCTCTGATTAATACATTTTCAGCTTTCACAGCACCCTTATTTTTTGTCTCGAATGTCTTCTTTCTGTGAAAGGTTATTTGCATGCAAGTGATCTTTGGGGTCTATGAGGTTGGCTTTCTCAACTTCAACAGGGTAGAGGGTAGAGGGGAGAGAGGGAGAGGGGGTAGGAGGGAGAGTCTTGAGAGAGAGAGGGGGGAGTGGGAGAGAGATAAAAAGGTAGGGGGTACAAGGGTTTAGGGTTTAAGGGTTAAGGGTAGAGGGGAGAGATGGATAGGGGGTAGGAGGGAGAGACTTCAAAGAGAAGGGGGAAGTGGGAGAGAGATAAAGGGTAGAGGGTAGAAAGCTTTAGGGTTTAAGGGTCAAGGGTTAAGGGTAGAGGGGAGCTCGAGATAGAATTAGTGAGTGAGAGAGAGAGTGTGTGTGTTTAAGGCTTAAAGGCTTAAAGGTAGAGGGTAGATGGGATCTATAGATAGGAGTGAGTGAGTGAGAGAGAGAGAGAGATGAAGAGTGGGTCTAGGAGGGAGAGACTATAGAGATAGGGGGGAGTGGGAGAGAGATAAAGGGTAGATTTAACCTAGTTAAAGGTAGAGTGGAGAGAGGGAGAGGGGGTAGGAGGGAGAGACTTGAGAGAGAGAGAGGTAGGGGAGTGGGAGAGAGATAAAGGGTAGGGTGTACAAGGGTTTAGGGTTTAAG
Organism: Sequoia sempervirens; assembly: GCA_007258455.2. Classification (NCBI taxonomy): domain Eukaryota; kingdom Viridiplantae; phylum Streptophyta; class Pinopsida; order Cupressales; family Cupressaceae; genus Sequoia; species Sequoia sempervirens. Next base: position 9,500 of record VDFB02023695.1, on the reverse strand, counting down.
GGGTTAAGGGTTAAGGGTAGAGGAGAGAGAGGGAGCTCGAGATAGAATTAGTGAGTGAGAGATAGAGAGAGAGAGAGAGAGATTTTAAGGGTTTAAGGCTTAGGTAGAGGGTAGGGATCTAGAGATAGGAGTGTGTGTGTTTATGAGAGAGAGAGAGAGATGAAGAGTGGGTCTAGGAGGGAGGAGACTAGAGGGGAGTGGGAGAGAGATAAAGGGTAGAGGTACAAGGGTTTATGGTTTAACCTGGTTAAGGTAGAGGAGAGAGGGAGAGGGTAGGAGGGACTGACAAGAGAGGGGAGTGGGAGAGAGATAAGGGTAAGGCACAAGGGTTTAGGGTTTTTAAAGGGGAAAAGGGGAGAGGGGAGGGGTAGGAGGGAGAGACTTGAGAGAGAGAGAGAGAGTGGGAGAGAGATAAATGGTAGGGGGTACAAGGGTTTAGAGTTTAAGGGTTAAGGGGAGAGGGGAGAGAGGGAGCTCGAGGGTACATTGATTTATGTTTTAAATGTGTGCAATAATTTTATAATTAGATAATACTTAATTTTAAAATTTACATAATTACCCATGGAACAATTTGATGGAACAAATCTAAGTTGTATATATAATTGTATATAAGATTCTTGAACTTAAGAATTCCATGAAACAAATATAAGTTGTATATAATTGCATAATTTCCCATGGAACAATTCGATGGAATGAATTTAAGTTGTATATAATTGTATATAAGATTCTTGAACTTAAGAATTCCATGAAACAAATATAAGTTGTATATAATTAAATGTGAGAGATGATGCTATCAAAGATTCTTGATCTTAAGAATTCCATGGAACAAATGTGTACATATAATTGTAATTGTAGACACGTCAAATTTGCATTATGCATATTCATCCCCTCAATAAATAAATCAAATGCATCACATCCATTCACCTGGTAAATCGGGTTCGTATCATTTAAATAAATCAAAAGCTCACATCATAGTTTAATTAAATAAATAAAACTTTATTTAATTAAAATCTCAAAAATGCATATTCCATCATTTTCTAATTCAAATAAATCAAATATCAAAGTCTTAAAAGTCAACTCAACTAATCAGCATTAAATCAGCATAATCATCATCTATTTAATCTAACCCTGATTAAATGTTAATCCCATCCCACTTGCATTCTCTAGATATCTCCACTTGCACAATAAATCAATTTTATTGATTTGTTAAAAAAAACTCATTTTCCCTCAACATGACAAGTCAAACATGGCATTTATTGTTGTTTTTCTTGTCCCCCTCTCAAAATTTATTGCAAATTTGAATTCAAATTCTCCCTCTCATGGGCACTCTTCCCAAATCTTGCACAACCATTGACCACTCACCATTTGACAAGTGTTATCTTCTCATTAGAGAATCTTTAGTCCCACATTCACCATCTTGTCCAATCTATCATCAAGAAAATCTATAAAATAGGGCCTTCATTCTCATTCATGGATCCACAATTTTATGCAAGGTTACTCTCTTGGTTTGAGAAATAATCTTGTTCTTCATCTTCATTGCAATACATCATCATTTAGCTATTAATCAAGGGTTGGGAAAGGGTCACTAGCATATGTGACACCAATCCAACATGGAATAGGTGATTATCTTGCTTTTGAAATGTCTTCTTGATGTTGTTTTTGTTACTTGTGGCATTTCTTTAGCATAGATATTTTATTTCATGGAGGTATTTGCAGATTTGTGTGTTTAGACTAACCTTTCTAATAAGTATATGAAGTTGGTCTTACATGCAGATTTAGGGTACTTCATTGTGGCACTAGAAGGAGGGTAGTTTCATTTTTTCTTTTCTACATTCTCTATCAAAGCAACTTTATTCCTCATGCTTTAGGTCAGATCTGTTAGAATGTATTTCTATGCCTGAAAAGTCATTAGGAATTCCTTATTTGTAGATGGCTTTTGTGAAAACCCAATGAAAATTGAATTTTATTGTCTTATTGAGAAAATAAAAGTTAATTAGTAATTTAATCCACAACTGAGCCAAGTGCAGATAATCCAGTTTGAAATCTTAAGCGGGATAAGTATGAATTCTAAGATTCCCTTTCATACAATATAGGTTTAACCATTTTACAAGTTTAGTATGAAGTATGCTTTGATCTAAGTCTTTGATAAATTCATTTGAGTAAGCTTCTTAAAGTTGCTACATTATCTATTTTACATCGATGATCTAGGTCAAGTTTCTTTCTAACACTAACGGCGGTACAAATCAGGCAGTTGCTTTCAGCCTTTATTTCTGTTTTTTATCTTCAAAATCTGGAATTTGATTTGAAAATGGCTTTATTGATTGTATCACTAAACTAATGGATTATAATTTCTATTGGAATAGTTGGGTGAGTAGATGAATCGCACCAGCCATATTTGAAAAAAGCAGCAGCAATAAGATTTATTTAGCCAAAATCCAAAATTTGCAAGCAATTCTAATATCCAAGCCTCTATCATTCGTAGCATAAGATTCAATCCATCTGAAAGGCGTTGGCACCTGTCCCCATAATGATATCTCAAATCAGTTGTTGTGCTCAAAATAAATGAATACATGAAGAAATGAGGTTGTAAATGCACGCACCATCAAGTTTGTTTGCTGCCGAAATGAACCTCGAGCTTTGCACACCATGAACCTCTTGTTTGGTCTCTTTATTAAGCTTGTTCTATCAGTCAATCTTGTCACTTCTCTCAGTTGCCATCTCAATTTGTCATAATCACGTTTTTATATCTGGTCAATGCTTTATGGTTGCACATCTTAACAGTAATACACTCAGATGTTTTTACTGACTGCTCTAGCGTGTAGCCTTCTAAAACAAAATGAGAGATCCTAGTTTTTTTTAATGGCTTTGCTAATCTTATTCTAATCTCTCATGTTTTAGTGTTTTTTTTTGTTGTTGCTAATTAATTTAGGTCTTTTTGATGACCTCTCTATCTATTGACTGAGTCGGCTTTATGGGATTGAAGAAGCATGATATACAAGGATGCGTACAAGGATGCTTACTTGTTTGTTGGGGCATAGATTTACACATAATAAATGCACTTGCTTAAAAAAATTTCTTAGCATTCATTCGGTTATCTCCTGTGTTCGCCTGCCAAAGGCATTTACTTGAAAGTTTATTTGTTGCCTTCTCTGTATGTGGATTAAATGTGCTAGATTGAAAGTTTTATTTTATTCGGCTGCTGAACTGAGGCCTATGAAAATTGAAATCATGTGTGGTGGTGACTGCACCAAATTTGAATTTCTTTTATCACTAGCTGGAAGCGAATTGAAAGGAAACGTTACTGGTTGGAAGGAAATCAGGCGCATTAATTTGTTACTCCATGCTCCCACGCCCTTGCTGCTAATCACTTCCTGTCCTAGGCTCTGGTCTGTGTCAACATATGAAAAAATAGGCGTAGGATTTGGCTGAATGGATTTTAATGATATTAATCTTTTATCATTAAATCACTCAGTATTCCCTGCTAGCGAACCAATAAGGGCTAGTCTAGAGTAAAGAAAGAAAAAGGACATTTAATACCTCAGCATTAAAAGACATTGAATATTGAATGCCCAAAATCTAGAATAAAGTTGTAGCTTTCTATGATTGATCTTTACGAATAAAGGATGTTAAATATGAATTTGAAGTCATTATTGCCTAGCTGCCTTACTCTTGTGTTTATTGTGAATATCTTTAGCTAGGAGTAGTGTCTTGTTGAGCAGATAATTCAAAGTCAGAAACCAAAGATTACAAGTATTCTTATTAATTGGTATTGAGTAAAAAGGGGTTTGTAATCTTACTCAAAATTGTTGCAAATGTTTATCTATTTGCAAATTATGGTTCTAATTAATGATTCATCTCATTAGTTTAAAATCATTAATTTTTTATATTCTCTATTATTTAAAGTTAATATTTAAAATGATTTTAATAAACTGATTTTCTTTCTTAAATAGGTACAAAGGCAAACGAAGGCAAACAAAAGCGAAAGGAAAAGGTACAAAGCGAAGGAGGAGGCTAGCAAACGAAAACGAAAGGAGGAGAATTTTTTTGAAAACTCAAAGTGTTTTTAAACGCTTTAAGTGTTTGATCAACACTACTTCACGAAGTTGTTTATCTTTTCGTTTTAGAACACTAATTTTCATTTGGGTCTAAAACAAACAATTTGATTTTTCATTGCAAAGGGCTTAAAATGAATCTTAGGACAAACTCACTAGATTTTGTTTTGAGGTTAAAAATTGGACAAACAATCTTCATATTTCATTTGGTGCTTAAAACGAACTCACAATTTCTTTGAAGGCTATAAAACAAACAAGTGCTTGAATTAGGTGATTTTTGTCTTTGAGTGTATCCCTTCCCTTGGCGCTTTGTGCCATCTAGGGTGCAAGAGTAGAAACACCTCAAAATACATTGGTAGGCTGTTTGGAACACTTTGATTTGGGCTTAAAAATTGAACATCTTGTGCTAGTGTGAGTAGGGCATTTTCAAGGCATATCTCTTCTCTTTGTGCCATCAAAGATCGACCAAGTTACGGGGACAGGTTCTTTTGCTTTTGTTTTTGTTTATCTTTAGAGGGTCTGCCGAAAAAAGTACTCACCCAAGGAAGACTCAACCGTAACACTCTAAAGCCAAGAGAGTATTTCCAACCTGATATAAATGTGGGTATTGGTTAAACACTTATTGTCATCGAATAATATTCGGCCAGCATGGATCCAAAGGGACTCCTTGGTCGTATTGGGTCAATCTCCACGCATCGGAAAGTCCTTTACTAGAACCCATGTGCTGTAGAATTTGCCAAAATCCCACCCATTTATTGGTGCAAGAACGGTCATTTTGAAGCCACCCCACACTCTTACCTGGCCTTCTTAGTAGAGATGGAATGCGGCGTGCCATGGAGTTTTCCCATGGTGCTGATGCTCACGCCTCTGATTGACGCGGCACGTGAGCCGCGTGTGTGGGAGGGGGAGCTAAAAGTAGGGGTCAGGGCGATCTGGAACCATCCGCTAGAGATAAGCGTAGCTGGACTTGTCCAAGTGGGAATCCAACAAATATTGTCTTACACATCCATAGGGCTTGTAATTGTTCTTTGTTTGAAAACACAGTGTTGTATTCAAAAACATTTTGCAAACAAACATTCAACATGATTCTCAAAATTTCAAACCCTCTTGAAGACAAATATCATTGACTCAATCCATATGCTATTTCTTTCCCTTGGGATTCACGTCCTTATAGGTTCCTAAGCATTGGATTATACCTCAATTTGTCTTCTTGAGTAAACAATAGGAAAACCCTTGCCTTAAGTTCATTGAATTTCCACATAAAATATCTTGTGGGTTTAAAGAAATTAAGACATTGGACATATTAGTTTGAAACTTTAATCAAAGAGAGTGTTTTTGGTAAAATAAAGACATTAAAACAAAAGATAAAGTAAAATGAAGCTTGTATGGTGTGTTGAAGACTCCCAAATCCTTAAAAGGCGAAAATCTCATTGAAAATCCTAAAATGAAACTTCAAAAGAAATCCTGAATCCTTGGCGTGTAAGCAATTTTGTAGGTCCAAGTATTGGCGCATGCTCTTCTCACATCAGGGTCTAGGGAAAACAAAGTGGTCTTTTAGGGTTCACCTAGGATCAAAAACAAATCAAACCTCTTTCATCCATCTTTCAAAACATCAAAATTTATCTCACAAGTCATCTTTTGAAAACCCTTGAAATCATCCTTGAAATGCTAGGCTTTATGACAAAATCAAGCAATCATTCAAACTCATTGAGATCAAGTCCTTGAAAACATTTATCAAAACACCTTGGCTAGGAGTGTGTGAATGCATCCTTTTGCATATCTTTAGTCAAAGTCATCCAAATCATCTTGTCTAGCTTAGTGTATGTAGATGAATCCTTCTCATATACTTAGTGAAACAATCATCCTATTTGGGTAGGTGTGGGTAGATGTATCCTTCTCCTCACACATATCCAAATCATCATCTTTTGAACACAACTATCCTTTAGATCATTATCAAACATCTTAGGGTCTTTTTGTTCAAATCCAAATCAAAATCCAAATCAAGATCAAGGACAAAATCTTAAAATCCAAAAATCAAACCAATCAAAAAATCCAAAGCCTAGTATTTCATTCAAGATCTATCAAAAGCCAAAAACATCCATAACATCCATCTTTAACCATCACCATCACATCACCATCACATTTGATCCTAAAAAGCATCCTAAAACTTTCACTTTGGGACATAAAATAGAGATTAATCCAAGGAATCAAGAGATTCATCTCCCATATTCTCGAAGATTGATCCTTGTTTTATGGTTCAAATGAGATCTCAATACAAGAAGAGTATGGAAGCCAACAAAGAAACACCCACTTCAAGTGATCTTAGCCAAACCACTCCTGAAATGAATCCCATTGGGGATGGAAATCTCACAATTAGCCTTCCAACATCATCGCAAAACCCACAAGAGGAAACCCATGGAGAGGATCTTACCTTTGGAATGTCTCACGAAGAAATGGCTGAAATGCTCCAAAATCCGGACAACCATAGAATCATCAACATCATGATGAGACTTAACCCTTTGTTGTACATGCTTGAACTAGCAAAACAAGGGGCCAAGTTGCCTTCGGATTTTGATGTGAGCACTATAGTGGAGACATCTTTCCCACCAATCTCATCCACCATCCCCATTTCATCTACACCTCCATCTCAAAACATCACACAAAACATCCCACAACTCACAATATCATTTGCTCCAACTCAACCCAACGTTAACAAGGGAAACACATTCCTCAATGAACTTCAATCACATCCCCTTGTGAATAACCAAAACTTGGATGCAAAAACCACCTTGGAACAAAACATCCCCCATAATCCATTACACCAAAATGTTCCTCTCACTTTACATTATGACCCATCATCAACATCTTTTCACGGAGCACCACAAACACCTCTTCTCACAAATCCACAAGAAGAAGGGGATATGTTCGGACAAGGGGGCATGTTCGATACCACAACACTTTCACAAGGATTCATCCCCCTCACATTTCCACCTATCCCACCACTAAAATTATCATCCACATCACTCCTTGGCTTGGGATTGCCTCCTCTACCAAGTATCAATCAAACCGCTATCCCAACCAAGAATCAAAACATTTTTCCAAATGCTCAAAACTTATTGTTGACATCACAACAATAAACGACAAACACACAAGCAATGGCAACATCATCAAACACCCCCACAACATTGCAAAGCATGGTCTCTCAAGGGCCAATCACATTAACGACGCCACTTACCACATCAACAACACCATCCACCAATCACGCAATCAACACAACACCATCCACCAACCAAATAATCAACACAACACCATCATCTACCACCATTCCAAATCCTCCACCACCTCCACCACCACCAATGTTCACCACATCAAACTAGTTCAACGCAACATTACAAGCCGCTTTTCAAAGAGGACACCAACAAGTGCAAAAACAAAAAGCCGTGCAACAAACTGCTCAAGCTACGCAAGCTGCCAAAACTGCACAAGCCGCATTACAAGCACAACAAGCACAACAAGCTCACTTGCATTATTACAACAACAACAGCAACAACAAGCCGCTCAAGCTGCCCAAGTTGCACAAGCATTGCAAGCACAAAGGGTTGCTCAATCTCAACTATTATTGCAGCAACAAGCCACACAAGCGCAATCCCGCTAATGCTACTGTGCTACCAACTTTGCAATAAGCAAAGACACAAATACAAGCATATCATCAAGCACTCAAAGCAATACCAAGAGTAAAGAAGCGTTGTAATTCAGAAATCTTTTCAACAACAAGCATCAGGAATAAGAACAAGCGCATCAACAAGCTGTTAGAACAACAAACGTGCCACAGCTGGTAGTAGAACAAATAAGCATTGTTAGAACCAACAACAAGTGCAACAAGCAAAAATCCTAGCTAACAAATAACAAGAGCAACAACAAGCATTCATCCAAAAGGTAGAAGCCTACTACCACAACATAACAACAACACCGACATACCATCGAACAATGCACCAACCAACGCATCCATCCAAACCAATGGTAATGCAACACACCCCAAAACACACCACCCCCTGATCCTTAGAATGATATGACGACACAACTCAAGTTCCTCTCACAACAAGTCCTCGATCTTCAATCAGGGCGAACAACCAAAACGCAAAGCAACTTGTGTCCCTATCCATTTGATAGGAGCCCAGACATGAAACCATTCCCTAAGGGATTTGAGATCCCTAAATTTGACAAATATCGAGGGACGGGAAACCCTGAAGATCACATCAGGGAATTCTAGGTTCATTGTATGGAGGTTTGCATATGACGATACTTTATCCTGATGCGGTTATTCCCCTAGAGCTTGGCAAGAACGCCAGTAGAATGGTTCTCTCGCTTACCCTCAGGCATCAAAACATTCCAAGAAATTAGAGATGCATTCATTAAGAATTATGCATGTAACATTACAATGGATGTTAGTCTCGAAGAACTATACGCTCTGAAACAAGGAAAGAATGAATCTTTCGCTTCATTCCTTCAACAATGGCAATCCAAGGCCAATCGGAGCAAATGGACCATGCCAGAAGAACAAGTCTGCACAATCATAGCCCATCTTGAAAGTCATCTATCATTCCATCTCAAAGTTCAGGGTATCACCACATATGATCAATTGATCTCCAAGGTGCTTAGCATCGAAAGAGCCCTTGTGACTCAACCCATCGAATCAACATCATATCACGAACCAAAAAACAACCGCCTGTCATCAAACTACAATGATAAACCTCGCACATGGGCAAGAAAAAAAAATGTCACTAATGATGGTGTTGTAGACGCTAAGGTGGTCATTAGTGGTCCGCGCCAAAATACACCCGCACCGCAAAATCAACCACAACGCCAAAACACTCATCACACAACATACCAACCCAATAATCCCACCATCAATAATGTCAACGACCAAAGAGGACCACCTCAATGCAAAACATACCCCAAACGAAAATACACTACTTTGGGGAACCACTTGAGGACATCATGAAAAAGCTAATCGACGAAAAAATCATCCAAGCTCCTACATTTGAGAATTATCAAGAACCCAATGTCAAACCTCCTTAGTACAATGAGAATCAACTGTGTGAATTCCACAAAATCAAAGGCCACACCATAAATAATTGTATGAGACTCAAGAACATCATTCAAGATCTCATCGACAAAAGAATCATAAATGTGGAAGCACCCAATCGGGAATCGATCTTAAAATTCACATGAATCCGGATGCCAAATCATGGCAAACAAAGGAACAACAAGGATAAAGTAAAAAGGTAGCAGTGTAAATCATATTTATGAATCAGTCGTTGCCTCCCTAATTGAAGACTGCATGGTCATCACCATCAAGGGTGCCCATGCCGAAGATTTTGGAGTCACCACAAGAGGTGAAAAAGTCACCATCACAGGATCATCCCAACCCAATAGAGTCCCTACATC